>JAPFBE010000157.1:0-106160 GCA_034336665.1 Luscinia megarhynchos | reverse complement strand
ATAGGGGCTATAGGGGCTATAGGGGCTATGGGGGGCTATGGGGGCTATGGGGGCTATGGGGGCTATAGGGGCTATGGGGGCTATAGGGGCTATAGGGGCTATAGGGGCTATAGGGGCTATGGGGGCTATGGGGGGCTATGGGGGCTATAGGGGCTATAGGGGCTATAGGGGCTATGGGGGCTATAGGGGCTATAGGGGCTATAGGGGCTATATAGAGGCTATAGGGGCTATGGGGGCTATAGGGGCTATAGGGGCTATAGGGGCTATAGGGGCTATAGGGGCTATGGGGGCTATGGGGGCTATGGGGGCTATGGGTGGTATAAAGGGGCTACGGGGGCTATAGGGGCTATAGGGGCTATAGGGGGCTATGGGGGCTATGGGGGGCTATGGGGGGCTATGGGGGCTATAGGGGGCTATAGGGGGCTATGGGGGCTATGGGGGCTATAGGGGCTATAGGGGCTATGGGGGCTATGGGGGCTATAGGGGCTATAGGGGCTATATAGGGGCTATAGGGGCTATATAGGGGGCTATGGGGGCTATGGGGGCTATGAGGGGCTATAGGGGCTATAGGGGCTATAGGGGCTATGGGGGCTATGGGGGCGATGGGGGCTATGGGGGCTATGGGGGCTATGGGGGCTATAGGGGGCTATGGGGGGCTATGGGGGCTATGGGGGCTATGGGGGCTATGGGGGCTATGGGGGCTATAGGGGCTATGGGGGCTATGGGGGGCTATGGGGGCTATAGGGGGCTATAGAGGCTATAGGGGCTATCGGGGGCTATAGGGGCTAGAGGGGGCTATGGGGGGCTATAGGGGGCTATAGGGGCTATGGGGGGCTATAAGCGTATATAGGGGGCTATAGGGGGCTATAGGGGCTATGGGGGCTATGGGGGCTATGGGGGCTATGGGGGCTATAGGGGCTATAGGGGCTATAGGGGCTATAGGGGCGATGGGGGCTATAGGGGCTATGGGGGGCTATAGGGGCTATAGGGGCTATAGGGGCTATGTGGGCTATAGGGGCTATAGGGGCTATAGAGGGCGATGGGGGCTATAGGGGCTATGGGGGCTATAGGGGCTATAGGGGCTATAGGGGCTATGGGGGCTATAGGGGCTATAGGGGCTATAGGGGCTATAGGGGCTATGGGGGCTATAGGGGCTATAGGGGCTATAGGGGCTATGGAGGCTATGGGGGCTATGGGGGGCTATAGGGGCTACAGGGGCTATAGGGGCTATATAGAGGCTATGGGGGCTATAGGGGCTATGGGGGCTATAGGGGCTATGGGGGGCTATAGGGGCTATAGGGGCTATGGGGGCTATAGGGGCTATGGGGGCTATAGGGGCTATAGGGGGCTATAGGGGGCTATATGGGGGGCTATAGGGGCTATAGGGGCTATAGGGGCTATAGGGGCTATAAGGGGCTATAGGGGCTATAGGGGCTATGGGGGGCTATAGGGGCTATGGGGGCTATAGGGGGCTATAGGGGCTATAGGGGCGATGGGGGCTATAGGGGCTATGGGGGCTATAGGGGGCTATAGGGGCTATGGGGGGCTATAGGGGCTATGGGGGCTATAGGGGCTATAGGGGCTATGGGGGCTATAGGGGGCTATGTGGGCTATAGGGGGCTATAGGGGCTATAGGGGCTATGGGGGGCTATGGGGGCTATGGGGGGCTATGGGGGCTATAGGGGCTATGGGGGCTATACGGGCTATGGGGGCTATGGGGGGCTATAGGGGCTATGGGGGCTATAGGGGCTATGGGGGCTATGGGGGCTATGGGGGCCATGGGGGCCATAGGGGCTATGGGGGCTATGGGGGGGCTATGGGGGCTATGGGGGCTATATGGGGGCTATGGGGGCTATGGGGGCTATAGGGGCTATGGGGGCTATGGGGGCTATGGGGGCTATAGGGGCTATGGGGGCTATAGGGGGCTATAGGGGCTATAGGGGCTATAGGGGCTATAGGGGCTATGGGGGCTATAGGGGGCTATAGGGGCTATAGGGGCTATAGGGGCTATAGGGGCTATGGGGGCTATAGGGGCTATGGGGGCTATAGGGGCTATAGGGGCTATGTGGGCTATAGGGGCTATGGGGGGCTATAGGGGCTATAGGGGCTATGTGGGCTATAGGGGCTATAGGGGCTATGGGGGCTATAGGGGCTATAGGGGCTATAGGGGCTATAGGGGCTATAGGGGCTATAGGGGCTATGGGGGCTATAGGGGCTATGGGGGCTATGGAGGCTATAGGGGGCTATAGGGGCTATGGGGGCTATAGGGACTCTGGCGGGCGTGAGGCGGGATCAGCGGGGACCTCCCGCTCTCCTATTGGCTGAGCAGTGTGATTGACAGATGCGCTCCGCTCTCTTATTTGCTCAGATGTGCTTGACAGATGCGCTCCGGTTTCCTATTGGCTCAGATGTGGTTGACAGGTGCGCTCCGCTCTCCTATTGGCTGAGCGGTATGATTGACAATTGCGCTGCGCTCTCCTATTGTCTGCAATGTGATTGACAGGTGCGCTCCGGTTTCCTATTGGCTGCGATGTGATTGACAGATGCCCTCCGCTTTCCTATTGGCTGAGCAGTGTGATTGACAGATGCGCTCCGGTTTCCTATTGGCTTAGATGTGATTGACAGATGCGCTCCGCTCTCCTATTGGCTGAGCGGCGCTGATTGACAGGATGGAAGGGATCATCGCTCCGCCTTTAGAACTGGTCCCAGTGTCAAACTGGGCCGGGCTGGGACTGGTTCAGACCCCCCAAAAATCCGAATAAACCCCCGAGCCCCCCAACAGCTCAAAAATCTCCTGGAGGTGTCGGGGGGGGCTCCAGGGTGAGATTTGAGGTTCCCTGAATTGTGGGGGAAGGTCCCACAGGGAGATTTTGGGGCTCCCCGGGAGATTTTGGGGTTCCCTGGGTCAGATTTGGGGATCCCCAGGAAGGATTTAGGGAATCCGGAGGTGAGTTTTGGGGTCCCCAGAGAAAATTTGGGGTTCCCGGGGTGAATTTGGGGTCCCCAGGGAAAGTTCTGGGGATTCCTGGGGTGAATTTGGCATCCCCATGGAAAGTTTTGGGGTCCCCATGGAAAATTTTGGGGGTTCGGGTGTGAATTTGCGGTTCCCATGGACAATTTAGGGGTCCCCAGGGAAAGTTTTGGGTTCCCCATGGAAAGTTTTGGGGTTCCCGGGGTGAATTTGGGGTCCCCAGGGAAAGTTTCGGGGCTCTGGGTGTAAATCCGGGATCCCCAAGGAAAGTTTTGGGGTTCCCGGGCTGAATTTGGGGTCCCCAGGGAAAGTTTGGGGTCCACATGGAAAATTTTGGGGGTTCGGGTGCGAATTTGGGGTCCCCAGGGAAAATTTTGGGGGTTCCAGGTGTGAATTTGGGGTTCCCCAGGGAAAGTTTTGGCGGTTCCCGGGGTCAATTTGGGGTCCCCACAGAAAATTTTGGGGCTCCGGGTGTGAATTTGGGGTTCCGAGTGTGAATTTGGGGTCCCCATGGAAAGTTTTGGGGTCCCCAGGGAAAGTTTGGGGTCCCCATGGAAAATTTTGGGGGTTCTGAGTGTGAATTTGGGGTCCCCAAGGAAAATTTTGGGGTCCCCAGGGAAAGTTTGGGGGTTTCCGGGGTGAATTTGGGGTCCCCAGGGAAAATTTTGGGGTTCCCGGGGTGAATTCGGGGTCCCCATGGAAAGTTTTGGGGGTTCGGGTCTGTGTGATTTTGGGGTCCCCAGGAAAAGTTTTGGGGTCCCCATGGAAAATTTTGGGGGTTCCAGGGGGTGAATTCGGGGTCCCCATGGAAAGTTTTGGGGGTTCCGAGTGCGAATTTGGGGTCCCCATGGAAAATTTTGGGGGTTCGGGTGTGAATTTGCATCCCCATGGACAATTTAGGGGTCCCCAGGGAAAGTTTTGGGGTCCCCAGGGTAAGTTTGGGGGTTCCGGGTGTAAATTTGGGGTCCCCATGGAAAATTTTGGGGCTCCGGGTGTGAATTTTGGGGTCCCCAGGGAAAGTTTTGGGGGTTCTGAGTGTGAATTTGGGGTCCCCAGGGAAAATTTTGGGGGTTCCGAGTGCGAATTTGGGGTCCCAATGGAGAATTTAGGGGTCCCCATCGAAAGTTTTGGGTTCCCCAGGGAAAATTTTGGGGTTCCCGGGGTGAATTTGGGGTCCCCATGGAAAATTTCGGGGCTCCGGGTGTAAATCCGGGGTCCCCAAGGAAAGTTTTGGGGTTCCCGGGCTGAATTTGGGGTCCCCATGGAAAGTTTTGGGGGTTCGGGTGTGATTTTGGGGTCCCCAGGGAAAATTTTGGGGTCCCCAGGGAAAGTTTGGGGTCCCCATGAAAAGTTTTGGGGTTTCGGGTGTGATTTTGGGGTCCCCGGGGAAAGTTTTGGGGGTTCTGGGTGTGATTTTGGGGTCCCCATGGAAGGTTTTGGGGGTTCGGGTGTAAATTTGGGGTCCCCAGGGGAAATTTTGGGGGTTCGGGTGTAAATTTGGGGTCCCCATGGAAAGTTTTGGGGGTTCCGAGTGCGAATTTGGGGTCCCCACAGAAAATTTTGGGGTTCCGGGTGTGAATTTGGGGCCCTCAGGGGAAACTTTGGGGTCCCCATGGAAAATTTTGGGGGTTCCGGGTGTGATTTTGGGGTCCCCAGGGAAGATTTTGGGGTTCCGGGTGCGGATTTCGGGGTCCCCATGGGAAACTTTGGGGTCCCCATGAAAAATTTTGGGGGGTTCCGAGTGTGAATTTGGGGTCCCAGGGAAAGTTTGGGGTCCTCATGGAAAATTTTGGGGTTCCGGGTGCGGATTTCGGGGTCCCCAGGGAAAGTTTTGTGGTTTCGGGTGCGATTTTGGGGTCCCCAGGGAAAGTTTTGGGGTCCCGGGGTGATTTCGGGGTCCCCCCTCTCCATCCCTGTCGCCATGACAACAACGCGCTGTGGGGGGGAGGGGCGGCGTCTCCATGGCAACCGCCAGCGCGGCCACAGCGCCCCCCAGCGGCCGGGACCGCAACTGCGCACGCGCCGGCTTTTCATTAACTTTATTGAACGTGATTAATTAATTACAGAGATGGTAAAACCGCATGGCGGGGGGGTGGGGGCGTGGGGGGGAGGGGCGGAGCGGGACCCCTCCCCCTCCCTCCCCGCCCTTTTCCTCCTCCTCTCACCTATTGCTCGGTTTTTTTTTGGGGGGGGGGTGGGGAAGGGAATTTGGGAATTTGGGGGACCTCCCCCCTCACACCCCCCCAAAAAAATCCTCCCCCTCCCCCCACCCCGGGAGGTGCCGCCCCACCCCTCCTGCCCCAAACTGGGAGCACTGGGAGGGGGGAGGGAATAAATACAATCTTCCAATATATTAAAACCCCCCCTGGGGGGTGCTGAGGGTGGGGGGCGGGGTGGGGGGGTCCGGGGGGGTTTTTTTGGGGGGCGGGGGGTCGCGGGGACCCCCGCGGGGGGTCACATCATGCCCAGCTGCAGGAGGGTGTTGGCGTACATCATGGGCTTGACGTTGGGGTGAGGCTGGGGGGAAATTTGGGGGGGTCAGGGGGGGAAATTTGGGGGTTCGGGGGGGGGAGGGGGGTTTAGGGCTTCCCCCCCCCCAAAAAAAACCAAACCCAAATTCCCAACCCTGAGCCCCCCCAAAAACTGCTGAGTCATTGCCTTAAATATGAGATAGAGCCCCCCCAAGATTGGGACCACCCCCCTCAAAAAAAGGATGAGACCCCAAATAATCCCTGGGACCACCCCCCAAAAAAGGATGAGACAGAAAAGAGCCCCCCGAGATTGGGACCACCCCCCCAAAAAGGATGAGACCCCTAAAATCCCCCCAAAAATCCCTGGGACCACCCCCCAAAGGATGAGACCCTAAAGTGCCCCCAAAAATCCCTGGAGACCCCCCCAAAAAGGGTGAGACCCCAAAAATCCCTGGGACCACCCCCCCAAAAAGGATGAGACCCCCAAAGTGCCCCCCAAAAATCCTTGGGGACCCCCAATAAAGATGAGACCCCCCAAGAACCCCCAAATTACCCCTGAAGACCCCCCCATAAAGATGGGATGAAAAGAGCCCCCAAGATTGGGACCACCCCCCAAAAAGATGAGACCCCCTAAAAGTGCCCCCCAAAAATCCCTGGGGACCCCCCCAAAAGGATGAGACCCCAAAGTGCCCCCAAAAATCCCCTGACGACCCCCCAATAAATTTGAGACACCCCCCACCAGGTTTTGGAGCTTCCAGGGTTTTGGGGGGTCCCAGGGTTGCATTTTTGGGGTTCCCAGGTGTGTTTTTGGGGGTCCCCAGGCAGATTTTGGTGTCCCTGGGTTGTATTTTTGGGTGTCCCAGGTGTATTTTGGGTTCCCAGGTGTATTTTTGGGGTCCCCAGGCAGGTTTTGGTAGTCCCCAGGCTGGATTTTGGGGTCCCAGGGTTGGATTTTGGGATCCCAGGCTGGATTTTGGGGTTCCCAGGTATATTTTTGGGGTCCCCAGTCGGATTTTGGTGTCCCAGGGTTGGATTTTGGGGGTCCCAGGCTGGATTTTGGTGTCCCAGGGTTGGATTTTGGGGTCCCAGGGTTGGATTTTGGGGTCCCAGGTGTATTTTTTGGGTGTCCCAGGTGTATTTTGGGTTCCCAGGCTTGTCTTTTGGGGGTCCCCAGGCAGGTTTTGGTAGTCCCCAGGCTGGATTTTGGGGTCCCAGGGTCGGATTTTGGGGTTCCCAGGTGTATTTTGGTGTCCCTGGGTTAAATTTTGGGGTCCCAGGTGTGTTTTAGGGGTCCCCAGTTGGATTTTTGGTGTCCCTGGGTCGGATTTTGGGGTCCCAGGGTTGGATTTTGGGGTTCCCAGGTATATTTTTGGGGTCCCCAGTCGGATTTTGGTGTCCCAGGGTTGGATTTTGGGATCCCAGGGTTGTATTTTGGGATCCCAGGGTTGCATTTTTGGGGTCCCAGGTGTATTTTGGGGTCGCAGGGTTGCATTTTTGGGGGTCCCAGGTGTATTTTTTAGGTTCACAGGCTTGTCTTTTGGGGTCCCCAGGCAGATTTTGGGGTCCCAGGGTTGGATTTTGGGGTCCTCAGTCGAATTTTGGGGTCCCAGGTGTATTTTTTAGGTTCCCAGGTGTATTTTTGGGTCCCCAGGCAGATTTTGGGATCCCAGGGTTGCATTTTGGGGTCCCCAGGCAGATTTTGGGATCCCAGGGTTGGATTTTGGGATCCCAGGTGTACTTTGGGGTCCCAGGTGTATTTTTGGGGTCCCAGGTGTATTTTTGGGGGCCCCACTCACCACTGCTGTGAACTGGTGGAAGTCGGGGCGCAGGTCGCTGCCCCGCAGGTGGATGTAGGAGCCCTTGTTGCCCATCTGGTCACTGCAGGGGACATTGGGGACATTGGGGACATTGGGGACACTTGGGGACACTTGGGGACACCAGATCAGAGTCCCCAAAGCCACCAAGGGTGGGGAATCACCAGGGATGGGACACTTGGGGACATTTGGGGACATCAGAGAATGGCTTCTGTGGGCTACCAAGGGTGTGGGACCACCAGGGATGGGACATTTGGGGACATTTGGGGACACTTGGGGACATCAGAGCACGGCCCCCAAGAGCCACCAAGGGTGGGGGACCACCAGGGATGGGACATTTGGGGACATTTGGGGACATCAGAGCATGGCTCCTGTGGGCCACCAAGGGTGGGGGATCATCAGGGATGGGACATTGGGGACTTTTGGGGACAATGAGGTACAGGGGACATTTGGGGATGGGACTGAGGGGACAAAGTGGCTCAGGGGACACTGGGCTTGGGGACAACGTAGCTCAGGGGACACCTGGGGACAGGACCAAGGGGACAATGTGGCTCAGGGGACACCAGGCTCAAGGGGACACTGCAGGTCAGGGGACACTGGGGACAAAACCAAGTGACACCAGGCTCAGGTGACACCTGGTGACAGGACCAAGGGGACACTGGTGACCCAACCAAGTGGCTCAGGGGACACTGAGGTGACACCTGGTGACAAACCCAAGGCCACACAGCGACGCTGCCACCTGGGCACTCACCCCACCCCCCTGCCCGTGTCACCCCGTGTCCCCCACAGTGTCCCCACTGTCCCCAGTGACCCCAATGTCCCCAATGTCCCCAATGTCCCCAGTGTCCCCGGTGTCCCCTGTGTCCCCAGTGTCCCAGTGTCCCTAGTGCCCCCCATGTCCCCAATGTCCCCAGTGTCCCCGGTGTCCCCTGTGTCCCCCATGTCATCCCCAATGTCCCCAGTGCCCCCCGTGTCCCCAGTGTCCCCTGTGTCCCCCATGTCCCTAGTGCCCCCATGTCCTCAATGTCCCCAGTGTCCCCGGTGTCCCTGTGTCCCCAGCATCCCCAATGCCCCCAGTGTCCCCAGTGTCCCCAGTGTCCCCAGTGTCCCCATGTCCCTATGTCCCCCAATGTCCCCAGTGTCCCCAGCGTCCCCAGTGTCCCCCAATGTCCCCAATGTCCCCCAGTGTCCCCAGTGTCCCCAGTGTCCCCAGTGTCCCCATATCCCCCAGCATCCCCAATGTCCCCAGTGTCCCCAGCATCCCCAGTGTCCCCCAATGTCCCCAATATCCCCAATGTCCCCAGTGTCCCCAATGTCCCCAATATCCCCCAATGTCCCCATGTCCCCCAATGTCCCCAGCATCCCCAGCGCCCCCAATGTCCCCAATATCCCCCGTGTCCCCCGTGCCTCACCAGTAGTTGGGGAGGGCGGAGAACATACTGATGACCTTGGCGCCCGTCGTGCGCCACCTACAGTAGCCCTCGGCCTTCACCTCGTGGCTGCGGATGATCAGCTCCAGCCGGTTCCGCTCCAGGAAGCGCTTGGTGACGTCGGGGCCGAACTGGCAGCTGACCCCCCGCTTGCTGACCGAGCGGCCGTTCTGGGGCAACGGGGACAGTGGGGACATTAAGGGAGACATTAAAGGGATTTGGGGATTTGGGACATTAGGGGACACTGGGGATTTAGGGCATTAGGGGACATTGGGGGATTTGGGACATTGGGGGAATTTGGGACAGTGGGGGGATTGGGGACACTGGGGATACTGGGGGCATTAAGGGGGATTGGGGGATATTGGGGACATTGGTGACGTCGGGGCCGAACTGGCAGCTGACCCCCCGCTTGCTGACCGAGCGGCCGTTCTGGGACACGGGGACAGTGGGGACATTAGGGGATTTGGGACATTGGGGACAGTGGGGACAGTGGGGGCAGTGGGGGCAGTGGGGACATTGGGGGGATTTGGGACATTGGGGGACATTGGGGACATTGGTGACGTCGGGCCGAACTGGCAGCTGACCCCCAGCTTGCTGACCGAGCGGCCGTTCTGGGAGCACGGGGACAGTGGGGACATTGGGGGATTGGGGACATTGGGGACATTGGGGACATTGGGGACAGTGGGGGGATTGGGGACATTGGGGGGATTTGGGACATTGAGGACAGTGGGGACATTGGGGGATTTGGGACATTGGGGACAGTGGGGGGACATTGGGGACATTGGGGGGATTTGGGACATTGGGGACATTGGGGACATTGGGAACATTTGGGACAGTGGGGACATGGGGGACATTGGGGACACTGGGGGCATTGGGGACAGTGGAACATCATGGGGACATTGGGGACATTGGGGACAGGGCAGGGGACACCCCCCAGGATTTGGGGACACCCCCAGGACTTGGGGACAGGGCAGGGAACACTCCCAGGATTTTGGGGACACTCCCACGACTTTGGGACACCCCCCAGGATTTGGGGACACCCCGGGATTTTGGGGACACCCCCAGGATCTGGGGACACCCCCGGGATTTTGGGGACACCCCCAGGATTTTGGGGACACCCCGATTTGGGGAGTCCCCAGGGGGTCGCAGCTCACCTGGGGCTGGGGGGTCAGACCAGAGCAGGTCACACATCGGCCCTGGGGGGACACGGCGGGGGGGTCACAGCTCAGCCCCTCGCTGGGGACACTGGGGGACACTAGGGGACACTGGGGGACACTGGGGGGACACTGGGGGGTCGCTGTCCCACCTGAGTCCGGCGGCTGCCGGTTCCGCTCGATCTTACGGATGTCATCGAGGGTGGCATCGTCCTCGCTGAAGAGACCCCGTGCATGATCTGGGGGGACAGGGGGGACAGCAGGGACATGGGGACAGCAGGGACATTGGGGACAGCAGGGACATGGGGGACATGGGGACAGCAGGGACATGGGGGACAGCAGGGACAGGGGACAGGGACAGCAGGGGACATGGGGGACAGCAGGGGGACAGCAGGGACATGGGGGACAGGGGACAGCAGGGACATGGGGGACAGCAGGGACATGGGGACAGCAGGGACATGGGGGACAGCAGGGACATGGGGACAGACAGGGGACAGCAGGGACATGGGGACAGCAGGGACATGGGGACAGCAGGGGACATGGGGGACAGCAGGGACATGGGGACAGCAGGGACATGGGGACAGCAGGGGACATGGGGGACAGCAGCAGGGACATGGGGGACAGCAGGGACATGGGGACAGCAGGGGACATGGGGGACAGCAGGGACATGGGGGACATGGGGAGGGACATGGGGTGGGCAGGGACAGGGGACATGGAGACAGGACGGGGACAGGGAGGGACAGCAGGGACATGGGGACATGGGGACAGTGGGGGGACAGCAGGGACAGGGGGACAATCACCATCCTGACACTCGAAGGGGTGACCAGGGATCCCCCCAAGACCCTGGGGAGGGAAGGAACCCCCGAAACTGTGACAGGGACACCCCAAACCCTTCCCTTGGGAATCACCCCAAATTGTGACAGGGACACCCCAAACCCCAAAATTGTGACAGGGACACCCCAAACCCAACGGGGACAGGGACACCCCAAACCCCAACGGGGACAGGGACACCCCAAACCCCAAATTGTGACAGGGACACCCCAAAGCCCAAAGGGACAGGGACACCCCAAACCCCAAAGGGACAGGGACACCCCAAACCCCAATGGGGACAGGGACACCCCAAAACCCAAAGGGACAGGGACACCCCAAACCCCAAATTGTGACAGGGACACCCCAAACCCAAGGGGACAGGGACACCCCAAATCCCAATGGGGACAGGGACACCCCAAACCCCAATGGGGACAGGGACACCCCAAACCCTCCCCATGGGGACAGGGACACCCCAACCCCAAGGGACAGGGACACCCCAAACCCCAAAGGGACAGGGACACCCCAAACCCAACGGGGACAGGGACACCCCAAACCCCAAATTGTGACAGGGACACCCCAAACCCAAAGGGACAGGGACACCCCAAACCCAACGGGGACAGGGACACCCCAAACCCCAAATTGTGACAGGGACACCCCAAACCCAAGGGGACAGGGACACCCCAAACTCAATGGGGACAGGGACACCCCAAACCCCAAATTGTGGGGACAGGGACACCCCAAAGCCCAAAGGGACAGGGACACCCCAAACCCCAAAGGGACAGGGACACCCAAACCCAAAGGGACAGGGACACCCCAAACCCCCAACGTGGGGACAGGGACACCCAAACCCCAACGGGGACAGGGACACCCAAACCCAAAGGGACAGGGACACCCCAAACCCCAACGGGGACAGGGACACCCAAACTCAACAGGGGACAGGGACACCCCAAACCCCAAAGTGGACAGGGACACCCCAAACGGGGACAGGAACCCCAAATTGTGACAGGGACACCCCAAAGCCCAAAGGGACAGGGACACCCCAAACCCCAAAGTGTGACAGGGACACCCCAAACCCCAAAGGGGACAGGGACACCCAAACCCAAATTGTGACAGGGACACCCCAAACCCCAAATTGTGACAGGGACACCCCAAACCCAAAATTGTGACAGGGACACCCAAACCCCAAAGGGACAGGGACACCCCAAACCCCAAATTGTGACAGGGACACCCCAAACCCAAAGGGACAGGGACACCCCAAACCCCAACGGGGACAGGGACACCCCAAACCCCAAACGGGGACAGGGACACCCCAAAGCCCAAAGGGACAGGGACACCCCAAACCCAAATTGTGACAGGGACACCCCCCAAAGCCCAAAGGGACAGGGACACCCCAAACCCCAAATTGTGACAGGGACACCCCAAAGCCCAAAGGGACAGGGACACCCCAAAGCCCAAAGGGACAGGGACACCCCAAACCCAAAGGGACAGGGATGGGGGGGGTGTCAAAGTCCCTCAATTTTGAGGGAGCTGCCAAAAAGGGATCCACAACAATCAACGGGGCTGCCAGATAGTGAGCCACAGGGGCTGCCAAATAGTGAGCTATTACTGCAAATGACATCTGCCACATAGTGAGCCCATGCCCAATAGTGATCCATAAGGACCAATGGGAGCTGCCAGATTGTGAGCCCAAGAGGCTGCCAAATAGTGATCCATTAAAACCAACGGGTTTAGATTGAGAGCCTCTATGCTGCCAAATAATGAGCTAACTCTGTAAATGAAGCTGCCAGATAGTGAGCCAAAGGGGCTACCAAATGGGATCCATAACTATAAATAGCAGCTGCCAGATAGTGAGCCACGGAGGCTGCCAAATAAGGATCCATAACTATGAATGGCAGCTGCCAGATAATGAGCCACAGTAGCTGCCAAATAGGGAACCATTGCTGTAAATGACAGCTGCCAGATTGTGAGCCACAGGGGCTGCCAAATAGTGATCTATTCCTGTAAATGGCATCTGCCAAATAGGGATCCATTACTGTAAATGACAGCTGCCATATAGGGATCCATTACTGTAAATGGCACCTGCCAAATAGGGATCTATTAATGTAAATGGCACCTGCCAAATAGGGATCCACTACTGGAAATGGCACCTGCCAAATAGGGATCTATTACTGGAAATGGCAGCTGCCAAATAGTGAGCCTCAAAGGCTGCCAAATAGTGATCTATTACTGTAAATGGCACCTGCCAAATAGGGATCCATTACTGCAAATGATGGCTGCCAGATTGTGAGCCTCAAAGGCTGCCAAATAGGGAACCATTACTCTAAATGACACCTGCCAAATAGCGATCCATCACTGTAAATGACAGCTGCCGAATAGGGATCCATTACTCTAAATGACACCTGCCAAATAGGGATCCATTACTGTAAATGACACCTGCCAAATAGGGATCTAATCCTGTAAATGGCACCTGCCAAATAGGGATCCATTACTGTAAATGACACCTGCCAAATAGGGATCCATTACTGTAAATGGCACCTGCCAAATAGGGATCTAATCCTGTAAATGGCACCTGCCAAATAGGGATCCATCACTGTAAATGGCACCTGCCAAATAGGGATCCATTTACTGTAAATGGCACCTGCTAAATAGGGATCCATTACTGTAAATGACACCTGCCAAATAGGGATCCATTACTGTAAATGGCAGCTGCCAAATTGTGAGCCTCAAAGGCTGCCAAATAGTGATCTAATCCTTTCAATGGCACCTGCCAAATAGGGATCCATCACTGTAAATGGCACCTGCTAAATAGGGATCCATTACTGTAAATGGCAGCTGCCAAATAGTGATCCATTACTGGAAATGGCACCTGCTAAATAGCGATCCATCACTGTAAATGACAGCTGCCAAATACGGATCCATTACTCTAAATGACACCTGCCAAATAGGGATCTATTACTGGAAATGGCAGCTGCCAAATAGGGATCCATGAGGCTGCCAAATTGGGATCCATTACTGGAAATGGCACCTGCTAAATAGCGATCCATCACTGTAAATGACAGCTGCCAAATACGGATCCATTACTCCAAATGACACCTGCCAAATAGTGATCTAATCCTTTCAATGGCACCTGCCAAATAGGGATCCATCTCTGTAAATGACAGCTGCCAAATAGGGATCCATTACTGTAAAGAGCAGCTGCCAAATAGGGATCCATCCCAGCCAGACAGTGACCCCGGGTGGCAGTGTCCCCTCGGGTGTCCCCCCCCGGGTGTCCCCCCGTGTCCCCTCACCAGCACTTTGCCGTTGATGCACTGCGCCAGCGGCAGCCACTCGAACACCTCGCTGAAGAGCGCGAACATCTGCGCCGTGTACTTGGCCTTGACCTCGCCCTCGAAGCCGTAGATCTGGTTCATGTTGTCCGTCTCGTGGTTCCCTGGGGGACGGTGTCACAGCTGGGGACACCCCGGGGACACTGCCAGGGCCTGGGGACACCGCTGGGGACAGGGGGACACCACTGGGACACTGCCAGGGCCTGGGGACACCCCTGGGGACAGGGGACACCCCGGGGACACTGCCAGGGCCTGGGGACACCCCTGGGGACAGGGGGACACCACTGGGACACTGCCAGGGCCTGGGGACACTGCTGGGGACACGGGGACACCACTGGGACACTGCCAGGGCCTGGGGACACCGCTGGGGACAGGGGGACACCCCTGGGACACTGCCAGGGCCTGGGGACACCGCTGGGGACAGGGGGACACCACTGGGACACTGCCAGGGCCTGGGGACACGGGGACACCACTGGGACACTGCCAGGGCCTGGGGACACCCCTGGGGACAGGGGGACACCACTGGGACACTGCCAGGGCCTGGGGACACCCCTGGGGACAGGGGGACACCCGGGGACACTGCCAGGGCCTGGGGACACCGGCTAGGACAGGGGGACACCACTGGGACACTGCCAGGGCCTGGGGACACCGCTGGGGACAGGGGGGACACCACTGGGACACTGCCAGGGTCTGGGGACAACCCTGGGGACAGGGGGACACCACTGGGACACTGCCAGGGCCTGGGGACACCCCCTGGGGACACGGGGACACCACTGGGACACTGCCAGGGCCTGGGGACACCGCTGGGGACAGGGGGACACCACTGGGACACTGCCAGGGCCTGGGGACACCCCTGGGGACAGGGGGACACCACTGGGACACTGCCAGGGCCTGGGGACATGGGGACACCCCGGGGACACTGCCAGGGCCTGGGGACACCCCTGGGGACAGGGGGACACCACTGGGACACTGCCAGGGCCTGGGGACAACCCTGGGGACAGGGGGACACCACTGGGACACTGCCAGGGCCTGGGGACACCCCTGGGGACAGAGGGACACCACTGGGACACTGCCAGGGCCTGGGGACAACCCCTGGGGACAGGGGGACACCACTGGGACACTGCCAGGGCCTGGGGACAACCCTGGGGACAGGGGGGACACCACTGGGACACTGCCAGGGCCTGGGGACATGGGGACACCCCGGGGACACTGCCAGGGCCTGGGGACACCCCTGGGGACACGGGGACACCACTGGGACACTGCCAGGGCCTGGGGACACCCCTGGGGACACGGGGACACCACTGGGACACTGCCAGGGCCTGGGGACACTGCCAGGGCCTGGGGACACTGCCATCCCTGGGGACACTGCCATCCCTGGGGACGCCGCCACAGCTGGGGACACTGCCAGAGCCTGGGCACACTGCCATCCCTGGGGACACCTGGGGACACTGGGACACCCCTGGGGACACCTGGGGACACTGCCATCCCTGGGGACACTGGGACACCCCTGGGGACACCTGGGGACACTGCCAGCCCTGGGGACACTGCCACCCCTGGGGACACGGGCAGGGGACACAGCAGCAGGACCTCAAGCTCAGGGTGGGACACTGCCACCCCTGGGGACACTGCCATCCCCGGGGACACCTGGGGACACTGTCACCCCTGGGGACACTGCCATCCCTGGGGACACAGGCAGGGGACACAGCAGCAGGACCCCAGAGCTCAGGGTGGGACACTGCCAAGGGCTTGGGATGGGGACACGGGACAGACAATGAGCCCAGGAGGGACAGGGGACCTGGGGACAGGGGACCTGGGGACAGGGGAGGTGGCCCTGTGACACAGGACAGGGCAGGGGACACGGGATGGGACACTATGGGACAGAGGGGACACAGACCAGGGATGTGGCACCACGAGCTGGCCCTGGGGCTGGGGACAGGGATGGCACCAAGGGGACAGGGATGTCCCCAAACCCCTCCAAGGGACAGGGATGGCACCAACCCCAAGGGACAGGGATGGCACCAAGGGGACAGTGATGCCACCAACCCCAGGGGACAGAAATGGCACCAACCCCAAGGGACAGGGGTGTCCCCAAACCCCTCCAAGGGACAGAGATGTCCCCAAAGAGACAGTGATGTCCCCAACCCCAAGGGACAGGATGTCCCCAAGGACACAGTGATGTCCCCAACCCCAAGGGACAGGATGTCCCTAAGGTGACAGGGACGTCCCTAACCCCAGGGATGTCCCCTAACCCCAAGGGGACAGGGATGTCCCCAAGGGGACAGTGATGCCACTAACCCCAGGGGACAGAAATGGCACCAACCCCAAGGGACAGGGATGTCTGCAAAGGGACAGTGATGTCCCCAACCCCAAGGGACAGGATGTCCCTAAGGTGACAGGGACGTCCCCAACCCCAGGGTTGTCCCTAACCCCAAGGGAAAGGGATGTCTGCAAAGGGACAGTGATGTCCCCAACGCCAAGGGACAGGGATGTCCCCAAACCCCTCCAAGGGACAGGGATGTCCCCAACCCCAGGGGACAGGGATGTCCCCAAACCCCTCCAAGGGACAGGGATGTCCCCAACCCAAAGTGGACAGGGATGTCCCCAACCCCAAGTGACAGGGATGGGACAGTGACAAAAACACCCCCTTTACAAGCTCTGCCAAAAAATGAGCTATAGCGCACAACGGGGGCTGCCAGATAGTGAGCCACAGGGGACAACGGCGGACAGGAGGGGACAGGAGGGGACGGGGGGGACAGGAGGGGACAGGAGGTGACAGGAGGTGACAGGAGGGGACAGGAGGGGACAGGACACGCCCCCGCCCCGCCCCGGCCCCGCGGTCACCTCGGAGCAGGTGGAAGTGCTCGGGGTAGAGCAGCTTGAAGCCGAACAGCGTCAGGATCACCTCGACCGAGAAGGAGCCGCGGTCCACGAAGTCACCGTTGAAAATCTGTCACCAGCTCAGGACAGGGACGGCCCCAGCGTCACCAGTGTCACCTCAGTGTCCCCTCTGCGTCACCAGTGTCCCCTCAGTGTCACCTCAGTGTCAACAGTGTCACCAGTGTCACCTCAGTGTCCTCAGTGTCACCTGTGTCACCTCAGTGTCACCTCTGCGTCACCAGTGTCCCCTCAGTGTCCCCTCAGTGTCCCCTCAGTGTCCCTGCATTGTCACCAGTGTCCCTTCAGTGTCACCTCAGTGCCTTCAGTGTCAACAATGTCTCCTCAGTGTCACCTCAGTGTCCCCTCTATGTCACCAGTGTCACCAGCGTCCCCTCAGTGTCACCTCAGTGTCCCCTCAGTGTCCCCCACCCCATCCTAGGTGTCTCCTCTCTATCCTCTCTGTCCTCTCTATCCCTGTCCCGTGTCCCCTCTCTGTCCCCTCTGCCCCCCCCTGTCCCCTGCTGTCCCCTCTGTCCCCTGTATCCCCTCTCTGTCCCCTCTGTCCCCTCTGTCAACGGATACGTGAGGGGTTGCTCTCCTGTCCCGTGTCCCCAGTGTCCCCTCCCCTGTCCCCAGTGTCCCCCAATGTCCCCCCGTCCCCTCTGTCACGTAGGGGTTGCTCTCCTGTCCCCCCCTGTCCCCCGTGGTTCCCCCCTGTCCCCAGTGTCCCCCGTGTCCCCCCTGTCCCCAGTGTCCCCAGTGTCATGGACACGTAGGGGGTTGCTCTCCTGTCCCCAGTGTCCCCCTGTCCCCAGTGTCCCTCCCTGTCCCCCAGTGTCCCCCCTGTCCCCAGTGTCCCCTGTCCCCAGTATCCCCAGTATCCCCAGTGTCCCAAATGTCCCCAGTCCCCCAGTATCCCCAGTATCCCCAGTGTCCCCAGTGTCCCCAGTGTCCCCAGTGCCCCCAGTGCCACTGGGATACGTGGGGGTTGCTCTCCTGTCCCTCTGTCCCCAGTGTCCCCAGTGTCCCCAATGTCCCCAGTGTCCCCAGTATCCCCAGTATCCCCTGTCCCCCAGTGTCCCCCAGTGTCACGGATACGTAGGGTTGCTCTCCTGTCCCTCTGTCCCCAGTGTCCCCAGTATCCCCTGTGTCCCCAGTATCCCCAGTGTCCCCAGTGTCCCCAGTATCCCCAATGTTCCCAGTATCCCCCAATGTTCCCAGTATCCCCAGTGCCCCAGTATCCCCAGTGTCCCCAGTGTCCCCCAGTATCCCCTGTGTCCCCAGTATCCCCAGTGTCCCCAGTGTCCCCAGTATCCCCAGTGTCCCCAGTATCCCCCAGTGTCCCCAGTATCCCCAATGTTCCCCAGTATCCCCAGTGCCCCCAGTATCCCCAGTGTCCCCAGTGTCCCCAGTGCCCCCTAGTGCCACTGCGGATAATGTGAGGGGTTGCTCTCCTGTCCCTCTGTCCCCAGTGTCCCCAGTATCCCCCTGTCCCCCCAGTATCCCCCAGTGTCCCCAGTATCCCCAATGTTCCCAGTATCCCCAATGTTCCCAGTATCCCCCAGTGCCCCCCAGTATCCCCTGTCCCCCCAGTGTCCCCAGTATCCCCAGTATCCCCAGTGTCACGGGATATGTAGGGGTTGCTCTCCTGTCCCTCTGTCCCCAGTATCCCCAGTATCCCCTGTCCCCAGTGTCCCCAGTATCCCCAGTGTCCCCAATGTCCCCAGTGTCCCCAGTATCCCCAGTGTCCCCAGTATCCCCAGTGTCACGGATATGTAGGGGTTGCTCTCCTGTCCCTCTGTCCCCAGTATCCCCAGTATCCCCTGTCCCCCCAGTATCCCCCAGTGCCCCCAGTGTCCCCAGTCTCCCCAGTATCCCCTGTCCCCCAGTGTCCCCAGTGTCACGGACACGTAGGGGTTGCTCTCCTGTCCCTCTGTCCCCAGTGTCCCCAGTATCCCCTGTCCCCCCAGTATCCCCAGTGCCCCCAGTGTCCCCAGTATCCCCAGTGCCCCCAGTATCCCCAGTGCCCCCAGTGTCCCCAGTATCCCCAGTATCCCCAGTGCCCCCAGTCTCCCCCAGTGCCCCCAGTATCCCCAGTCTCCCCAGTGCCCCCAGTGTCCCGGATACGTAGGGGGTTGCTCTCGAGGGGAGCCCGTTCAGCTTCGAAGATGTTCAGCAGGTCGTAGAACTGCCCGTGCGTGTCCCCGCACACCGTCACCTTCTCCGTCTGCCGGCGACACGCTGACGTCACCGCGGGACACGCCCCCGGGACCCCGCCCCAAAACCCGGGGGGTGGGGGCGGGGCACCCACCTCCTTCAGCGTGGTCTCCACCAGGGTGGGCAGCTTGGCCAGCACCTCCTTCACCTGCACCAGGATCTGCGGACAGTCGGGGATTTTTGGGGGTTTTTGGGTTTTTTGGGGTTTTTGGGTTTTTCTGGGTTTTTTCTGGGTTTTTCTGGGGTTTTTTGGCTTTTTGGGGGTTTTCTGGGGTTTTTGGGACGTTTTAAGGGGTTTGGGGGGGCTTGGCCAGCACCTCCTTCACCTGCACCAGGATCTGCGGACAGTCGGGGATTTTTGGAAGTTTTTTTTAATTTTTTGGGGTTTTTTGGGTTGTTTTTTGGGGTTTTTTTTAAATTTTTTGGGGTTTTTTGGGGGTTTTTTAATGGTTTTCTTTGGGTTTTCTGGGGGTTTTCTGGGGGTTTTTGGGACGTTTTAAGGGGTTTTGGGGGGCTTGGCCAGCACCTCCTTCACCTGCACCAGGATCTGCGGACAGTTGGGGATTTTTTGGGTTTTTTTAATTTTTGGGGTTTTTTGGGTTTTTTGGGGGTTTTTTGGGGTTTTTTGGGGTTTTTTGGGGGTTTTCTAGGTGTTTTTGGGGGGTTTGGGGGGTTTTTAAGGGGGCTTGGCCAGCACCTCCTTCACCTGCACCAGGATCTCGCGGACAGTCGGGGATTTTTGGGTTTTTTTTAAAATTTTTTGGGGGTTTTTGGGTTTTTTTGGGGTTTTTGGGGGTTTTTTGGGGGTTTTTTTGGGTTTTCTAGGTGTTTTGGGGGGTTTGGGGGTTTTAAGGGGCTTGGCCAGCACCTCCTTCACCTGCACCAGGATCTCACGCGGACAGTTGGGGCTTTTGGGGTTTTTTAAATTTTTGGGGTTTTTGGGGGTTTTTGGGGGTTTTTGGGGGTTTTTGGGGTTTTTTCGGGTTTTTGGGTTTTCTAGGTGTTTTGGGGGGTTTGGGGGGTTTTAAGGGGGCTTAGCCAGCACCTCCTTCACCTGCACCAGGATTCATGCGGAAAGTCGGGGATTTTTGGGGTTTTTGGGTTTTTTGGGGGTTTTTTGGGGGGTTTTTGGGGGTTTTTGGGATTTTTGGGGGGTTTTTTGGGTTTTCTAGGTGTTTTTGGGGGGTTTGGGGGGTTTTAAGGGGGCTTGGCCAGCACCTCCTTCACCTGTACCAGGATCTCTTACGGACAGTCGGGGATTTTTGGGGTTTTTTGGTTTTTTGGGGTTTTTGGGTTTTTGGGGTTTTTGGGGGGTTTTTGGGGGTTTTTGGGGGGTTTTTTGGGTTTTTGGGGGTTTTCTGGGGGGTTTTTGGGACGTTTTAAGGGGTTTTGGGGGCTTGGCCAGCACCTCCTTCACCTGCACCAGGATCTCATGGGACAGTCGGGGATTTTGGGGGTTTTTTAAAATTTTTTGGGGTTTTTGGGTTTTTTGGGGTTTTTGGGGGTTTTTGGGGGGTTTTTGGGTTTTCTAGGTGTTTTTGGGGGGGGTTTGGGGGTTTTAAGGGGGGCTTGGCCAGCACCTCCTTCACCTGTACCAGGATCTCATGGGACAGTTGGGGCTTTTGGGGTTTTTTAAATTTTTGGGGGTTTTTGGGGTTTTTTTCCGGGTTTTTGGGTTTTTTCGGGGTTTTTGGGTTTTCTAGGTGTTTTTGGGGGGTTTGGGGGGTTTTAAGGGGGCTTAGCCAGCACCTCCTTCACCTGCACCAGGATCTCACGGACAGTCGGGGATTTTTGGGGGTTTTTTAATTTTTGGGGGTTTTTGGGGGGTTTTTGGGTTTTTTGGGATTTTTGGGGGTTTTTGGGTTTTCTAGGTGTTTTTGGGGGGGTTTGGGGGGTTTTAAGGGGCTTGGCCAGCACCTCCTTCACCTGTACCAGGATCTCACGGACAGTTGGGGCTTTTGGGGTTTTTTTGGTTTTTTGGGGTTTTTGGGTTTTTGGGGTTTTTCTGGGTTTTTCTGGGTTTTTTGGAGTTTTTGGCTTTTTTGGGGGTTTTCTGGGGTTTTTGGGAGGTTTTAAGGGGTTTGGGGGGGGGGCTTGGCCAGCACCTCCTTCACCTGCACCAGGATCTCATGGACAGTTGGGGCTTTTTGGGGTTTTTAAAATTTTTGGGGTTTTTTTGGGATTTTTTGGGATTTTTTGGGGGTTTTTGGGTTTTCTAGGTGTTTTTGGGGGTTTGGGGGTTTTAAGGGGGCTTGGCCAGCACCTCCTTCACCTGCACCAGGATCTCATGGGACAGTCGGGGGATTTTTTTGGGGTTTTTTGGTTTTTTGGGGTTTTTGGGGATTTTTTGGGGGTTTTTGGGTTTTTTGGGGGTTTTTTGGGTTTTCTAGGTGTTTTTGGGGGGGTTTGGGGGTTTTAAGGGGGCTTGGCCAGCACCTCCTTCACCTGTACCAGGATCTCTTGGGACAGTTGGGGCTTTTTGGGGTTTTTTTTAAATTTTTTGGGGGTTTTTGGGTTTTTTGGGGTTTTTTGGGGTTTTTGGGGGTTTTTGGGGGTTTTTGGGATTTTTTGGGGGGTTTTTGGGTTTCTAGGTGTTTTTGGGGGGGCTTGGGGGGTTTTTAAGGGGGCTTAGCCAGCACCTCCTTCACCTGCACCAGGATCTCGCGGACAGTCGGGGGATTTTTGGGGTTTTTTTGGTTTTTTGGGGTTTTTGGGTTTTTTAGGTGTTTTTGGGGGTTTTTGGGGTTTTTGGCTTTTTTTGGGTTTTCTGGAGGTTTTTCGGCCGTTTTAAGGGGGTTTTGGGGGGCTTGGCCAGCACCTCCTTCACCTGCACCAGGATCTCTTGGGACAGTTGGGGGCATTTGGAGTTTTTTGGGGTTTTGGGGGGTTTTTTTGGGTTTTCTGGATACATTTGGGGTTTTTTATGGGGTATTTTTAAAGTGTTTTTGGGTGTTTTTGGGGTACCTGGCAGGCACATTTCCTGTGGAGTTTCTTCTGGTCCTTGTACCACTGCATCAGGTTTTTGGGGGGGTTTTTGGGGTATCTTTTGGGTGTTTTGGGGTATTTTTGGGGTTTTGGGGGTATTTTTTTGGGTGTTTTTTTGGGTGTTTTTGGGGTGTTTTTGGGTGTTTTTGGGGTACCTGGTAGGCACATTTCCTGTGGAGCTTCTTCTGGTCCCTTGTACCACTGCATCAGATTTTTTGGGGGGTTTTGGGGTTTTTGGGTGTTTTAGGCTATTTTTTGGTTTTTGGGTGTTTTTGGGGGAGTTTTTGGTGTTTTTGGGGGTATTTTTTGGGTGTTTTTGGGGTACCTGGTAGGCACATTTCCTGTGGAGTTTCTTCTGGTCCCTTGTACCACTGCATCAGGTTTTTGGGGGGTTTTGTGTTTTTTGGGTGTTTTTAGGCTATTTTTTGGGGTTTTTTGGGTGTTTTTGGGGAGTTTTTGGTGTTTTTGGGGTATTTTTGGGTGTTTTGGGGTATTTTTGGGGTACCTGGTAGGCACATTTCCTGTGGAGTTTCTTCTGGTCCTTGTACCACTGCATCAGGTTTTTGGGGGGGTTTTGTGTTTTTGGGTGTTTTTAGGCTATTTTTTTGGGGGTTTTTGGGGTGTTTTTGGGGGTTTTTGGGTGTTTTTGGGAGTTTTGGGGTGTTTTTGGGGTACCTGGTAGGCACACTTCCTGTGGAGTTTCTTCTGGTCCTTGTACCACTGCATCAGGTTTTTGGGGGGGTTTTTGGGGTATCTTTTTGGGTGTTTTGGGGTATTTTTGGGGTTTTGGGGGTATTTTTTGGGTTGTTTTTGGGTGTTTTTGGGTGTTTTTGGGTATTTTTGGGGTATTTTTTGGGTGTTTTTGGGCTACCTGGTAGGCACATTTCCTGTGGAGCTTCTTCTGGTCCTTGTACCACTGCATCAGGTTTTTGGGGGGGTTGTGTTTTTGGGTGTTTTAGGCTATTTTTTGGGGGTTTTTTGGGGGAGTTTTTGGTGTTTTTGGGGGTATTTTTTGGGTGTTTTGGGGTATTTTTGGGGGTACCTGGTAGGCACATTTCCTGTGGAGCTTCTTCTGGTCCTTGTACCACTGCATCAGGTTTTTGGGGGGTTTTTTGCGTTTTTGGGTATTTTTGGGTGTTTTTGGGTGTTTTGGTTTTTTGGGTGTTTTTGGGGGTATTTTTTGGGTGTTTTTGGGTGTTTTTGGGGTACCTGGTAGGCACATTTCCTGTGGAGCTTCTTCTGGTCCTTGTACCACTGCATCAGGTCCCTTCATGAAGGCCAAGGTCACCCGGCAGATCCCCTCCAGCTTGGGGTCAGCTGTACTAGTCCCCTCGATGGCTCATGGGACACAGGGGGGTGACACAGAGTGACACAGGGGACACGGGGGACACGGGGTGACACAGGGGACACGGGGTGACACAGGGGACACGGGGGTGACACAGAGGTGACACAGGGGACACAGGGGACATGGGGGGGTGACACAGAGGTGACACAGGGGACACAGGGGACAGGGGACACAGGGGTGACACAGGGGTGACACAGGGGACACAGGGGACACAGGGGACACGGGGGACACGGGGGACACAGGGTGACACAGGGGACACAGGGGACACAGGGGGACATAGGGGTGACACAGAGTGACACAGGGGACACAGGGGACACAGGGGACACAGGGGGACACGGGGTGACACAGAGTGACACAGGGGACACAGGGGACACAGGGGACACAGGGGACACGGGGTGACACAGAGTGACACAGGGGACACAGGGGACACAGGGGACACGGGGGACACGGGGGACACGGGGACACAGGGGACACGTGACAGGGGGTGACACAGGTGACACAGGGGACACAGGGGGACACATGGGACACAGGGGACACGGGGGTGACACAGAGTGACACAGGGGACACAGGGGACAGGGGGACACAGGGGTGACACAGGGTGACACAGGGGACACAGGGGACACGGGGGTGACACAGGGGACAGGGGACACAGGGGGTGACACAGGGGACACGGGGGACAGGGGGTGACACAGGGTGACACAGGTGACACAGGGGACCACCGGGGGACACGAGGGGACAGGGGTGACACAGGGGACACAGGGGACACAGGGGGACACAGGGGACATGGGGTGAGACAGGGGGACACAGAGGGACACAGGGGACATGGGGGTGACACAGAGTGACACAGGGGACACAGGGGACAGGGGGGACACGGGGGACACGGGGGACACAGGGGTGACACAGGGGACACAGAGGTGACACAGGGTGACACAGGGGACACAGGGGACACAGGGGACAACGGGGACACGGGACAGGGGTGACACAGGGTGACACAGGGGACACAGGGGACAGGGGGTGACACAGAGTGACACAGGGGACACAGGGGACAGGGGACACAGGGGTGACACAGGGGACACGGGGGACACAGGGGTGACACAGGGGGTGACACAGGGGACACAGAGTGACACAGGGGACACAGGGGGACACGGGGGACACGGGGGACACAGGGGACACAGAGGACAGAGAGGGGACAGGGAGAGAGGACCCCAGCCCCTCTCAGGGAACGTCCTGGGGACCCCAGACCCACCCAAGGACCCCCCAGAGACCCTCATGGAGACCCCAGCCCCTCCCAGGGACCCTTGTAGAGACCCCAGCCCCTCTCAGGGACCCTCACAGAGACCCCAGCCCCTCCCAGGGACCCTCCCGGAGACCCCAGCCCCTCCCAGGGACCCTCACAGAGACCCCAGCCCTTCTCAGGGACCCTTGTAGAGACCCCAGCCCCTCTCAGGGACCCTCCTGGAGACCCCAGCCCCTCTCACTGACCCTCACAGAGACCCCAGCCCCTCTCAGGGACCCTCACAGAGACCCCAGCCCCTCTCAGGGACCCTCCTGGAGACCCCAGCCCCTCTCACTGACCCTCACAGAGACCCCAGCCCCCTCTCAGGGACCCTCCTGGAGACCCCCAGCCCCTCCCAGGGACCCTCCTGGAGACCCCAGCCCCTCTCAGGGACCCTCCTGGACACCCCAGCCCCTCCCAGGACCCTGGCCCTCCCCTGTGAGCCCCGAGTGCCCCCCGGGCGGGCCGGGCTCTCACTCATGCTCTCGATGTCCAGCGAGTCCACCACGGAGCGCTTGTGCTCGTCGCTGGCGATGGCGCGCTCGAACGCCTTCTGCTTCACCACGCGCTGGCACTCCTGGAACTTGAGCCGCGCGTCGCGGTCCTGGGGCCGCACCTTCAGCACCTGGGACAGGGACACGGGGATGGGGACAGCTGGGGACAGCTGGGGACAGCTGGGGACACGGTCCTGGGGCCGCACCTTCAGCACCTGGGACAGGGACACGGGGACAGGGGACAGGGGGACAGCTGGGGACACGGTCCTGGGGCCGCACCTTCAGCACCTGGGACAGGGACACGGGGATGGGGGGGTGGGGACAGCCTGGGGACAGCTAGGGGACACGGTGAGGGGTGGGGACAGCTGGGGACACGGGGATGGGGGTGGGGACAGCCTGGGGACACGGTCCTGGGGGCACAACTTCAGCACCTGGGACAGGGACACGGTGACACGGGGACACCTGGGGACAGCTGGGGACACGGGGATGGGGTGGGGACAGCTGGGGACACGGTCCTGGGGCCGCACCTTCAGCACCTGGGACACCAGGGGGACACGGGGACACGGGGATGGGGACAGCTGGGGAGCACAGTCCTGCGGCCGCACCTTCAGCACCTGGGACAGGGACACGGGGATGAGGGGTGGGGACAGCTGGGGACAGCCTGGGGACACGGGGATGGGGGTGGGGACAGCTGGGGACACGGGGATGGGGTCACACCTTCAGCACCTGGGACAGGGACACGGGGACAGAGGGTGGGGGGGGGGACAGCTGGGGACACGGGGATGGGGGGTGGGGACACGTGGGTGGGGGTGGGGACAGCCAGGAGTCCCGGGCCTGGGGGCATCTTCAGCACCTGAGACAGGGACACGGGGATGAGGGTGGGGACAGCTGGGGACAGTGGGGACACGGTGACAGGGGGTGGGGACAGCTGGGGACAGGGTCAGGGGTCGTGGGGACACAGCCACAGGGGCTGTGGGGACATCAAGGACACCTGAAGGGAGCCGGGATGGCCCAAAGTCTGACCCGACACACTGACCCAGGATGGACACACTGACCCAGGGATGGACACACTGACCCAGGATGGACACACTGACCAGGGATGGACACACTGACCCAGGGATGGACACACTGACCCAGGGATGGACACACTGACCCCAGGGATGGACACACTGACCCAGGGATGGACACACTGACCCAGGGATGGACACACTGACCCAAGGGAAGGACACACACTGACCCAGGGATGGACACACTGACCCAGGGATGGACACACTGACCCAGGATGGACACACTGACCCAGGGATGGACACACTGACCCAGGACGGACACACTGACCCAGGGATGGACACACTGACCCAGGACGGACACACTGACCCAGGGATGGACACACTGACCCAGGACGGACACACTGACCCAGGGATGGGAAACACTGACCCCAGGACGGACACACTGACCCCAGGACAGACACACTGACCCAGGGATGGACACACTGACCCCAGGACAGACACACTGACCCAGGGATGGACACACTGACCCAGGGACGGACACACTGACCCAGGGATGGACACACTGACCCAGGGATGGACACACTGACCCAGGACGGACACACTGACCCAGGGATGGACACACTGACCCAGGGACGGACACACTGACCCAGGGATGGACACACTGACCAGGGATGGACACACTGACCCAGGGATGGACACACTGACCCCAGGACAGACACACTGACCCCAGGATGGACACACTGACCCAGCACAGACACACTGACCCAGGGATGGACACACTGACCCAGGGACAGACACCCTGACTCCAGGTATGGACACTAGACAGACACCCTGACCCAGGACAGACACACTGACCCCAGGGATGGACACATGGACAGACACACTGACCCAGGACGGACACACTGACCCAGGGATGGACACACTGACCCAGGGATGGACACACTGACCCCAGGACAGACACACTGACCCGGGATGGACACACTGACCCAGGACAGACACACTGACCCAGGGATGGACACACTGACCCAGGGATGGACACACTGACCCAGGGATGGACACACTGACCCCAGGACAGACACACTGACACAGGGATGGACACACTGACCCAGGGATGGACACACTGACCCAGGGATGGACACACTGACCCCAGGACAGACACACTGACCCGGGATGGACACACTGACCCCAGGATGGACACACTGACCCAGGGATGGACACACTGACCCAGGATGGACACACTGACCCAGGACAGACACACTGACCCAGGATGGACACACTGACCCAGGATGGACACACTGACCCAGGGATGGACACACTGACCCAGGGATGTACACTGACCCAGGGATGGACACACTGACCCAGGGATGGACACACTGACCAGGGATGGACACACTGACCCAGGGATGGACACACTGACCAGGGATGGACACACTGACCCAGGGATGGACACACTGACCCAGGGATGGACACACTGACCCAGGATGGACACACTGACCCCAGGGATGGACACACTGACCCAGGACAGACACACTGACCCCAGGACAGACACACTGACCCAGGGATGGACACACTGACCCAGGGATGGACACACTGACCCAGCACAGTGGACACACTGACCCAGGACAGACACACTGACCCAGGGATGGACACACTGACCAGGGATGGACACACTGACCAGGGATGGACACACTGACCCAGGGATGGACACACTGACCCAGGATGGACACACTGACCCAGGGATGGACACACTGACCCAGGACAGACACACTGACCTCAGGCATGGACACACTGACCAGGCATGGACACACTGACCCAGGACGGACACACTGACCCAGGGATGGACACACTGACCCAGGATGGACACACTGACCCAGGGATGGACACACTGACCCAGGACGGACACACTGACCCAGGGATGGACACACTGACCCAGGATGGACACACTGACCCAGGGATGGACACACTGACCCAGGATCGGACACACTGACCCAGGGATGGACACACTGACCCCAGGACAGACACACTGACCCCAGGGACAGACACACTGACCCAGGGATGGACACACTGACCCAGGATGGACACACTGACCCAGGGATGGACACACTGACCCAGGGATGGACACACTGACCCAGGATGGACACACTGACCCAGGGATGGACACACTGACCCCAGGGACACACTGACCCGGGGATGGACACACTGACCCAGGGATGGACACACTGACCCAGGGATGGACACTGACCCAGGACAAACACTGACCAGGGATGGACACACTGACCCAGGGATGGACACACTGACCCAGGGATGGACACACTGACCCAGGGACACTGACCCAGGACAGACACACTCAGGGATGGACCCCCAGGACAGACACACTGACCCCAGGGATGGACACACTGACCCAGGATGGACACACTGACCCCAGGACAGACACACTGACCCAGGGATGGACACACTGACCCAGGGATGGACACACTGACCCAGGGATGGACACACTGACCCCAGGGATGGACACACTGACCCAGGACAGACACACTGACCCAGGGATGGACACACTGACCCAGGGATGGACACACTGACCCAGGATGGACACACTGACCCCGAGACACTGACCCGGATGGACAGATGTACACTGACCCAGGGATGGACACACTGACCCCAGGATGGACACACTGACCCAGGGATGGACACACTGACCCAGGATGGACACACTGACCCCAGGACAGACACACTGACCCAGGATGGACACACTGACCCAGGATGGACACACTGACCCCAGGGATGGACACACTGACCCAGGGATGGACACACTGACCCAGGACGGACACACTGACCCAGGGATGGACACACTGACCAGGGATGGACACACTGACCCAGGATGGACACACTGACCAGGGATGGACACACTGACCCAGGGATGGACACACTGACCCAGGGATGGACACACTGACCCAGGATGGACACACTGACCCCAGGGATGGACACACTGACCCAGGACAGACACACTGACCCCAGGACAGACACACTGACCAGGGATGGACACACTGACCCAGGGATGGACACACTGACCCAGCACAGACACACTGACCCAGGACAGACACACTGACCCAGGGATGGACACACTGACCAGGGATGGACACACTGACCAGGGATGGACACACTGACCCAGGGATGGACACACTGACCCAGGATGGACACACTGACCCAGCACAGACACACACTGACCCAGGACAGACACACTGACCCAGGACAGACACACTGAGCCCAGGACAGACACACACTGACCCAGGACAGACACACTGACCCAGCACAGACACACACTGACCCAGCACAGACACACTGACCCAGCACAGACACACTGACCCCGCCCACCGCCTCCCCTCCCCCTCACCATCTCGTAGTCCCTCAGCGCCGCCTTGAACTTGCCCAGGGCCATGTTGCTGGCCGCCCGCCGGTAGTAGCCCTTGACGAGTGGCCGCCCAGCTGCACGGGCGCTACAGGCGTACGGCCGGCCAGCTGCTAGAGTCAGTAGCACTCGGGTGCGCAGGTACGCCAGGCTACGTGTTCCCATAGTAGATGGCGTTGGTGGGGTTCAGCTCGATGGCGAGCGGCTGTACAGCTGCACCGGGCTGCTCGTAGATGTCCTTGCCTGGGGGCACAGGGGCAGAGTGGCCAGAATCCCAAAGCCTGGCACTGACCAGAGCACAAAGCACGGCACTGACCAGAACCCAAACTCCAGCAGTGACCAGAGCACACAGGGCAGGAGTGGCCAGAGCCTAAACTTCAGCAGTGACCAGTCCCAAACCCAGCAGTGACCAGAGCCCAAACCCAGCAGTGACCAGAGCCCAAAGCCCAGGAACAACCAGAGCCCAAACCCAGCAGTGACCAGAGCCCAAACCCAGCAGTGACCAGAGCCCAAAGCCCAGGAACAACCAGGAGCCCAAACCCAGCAGTGACCAGAGCCCAAACTCCAGCAGTGACCAGAGCCCAAACCCAGCAGTGACCAGTCCCCAAACTCCAGGACTGACCAGATCACAAGGGCAGCAATGACCAGTCCCAAGCTCAGCAGTGACAGAGCCCAAAGCCCAGGAACAACCAGACCCCAAACTCCAGCACTGACCAGATCGCAAAAGTCAGGAGTGACCAGAGCCCAAACTCCAGGAGCAACCAGAGCCCAAAGCCAGGAGTGACCAGAGCACAGAGGGCAGGAGTGGCCAGAGCCACCAGCAGTGACTAGCTCCCCAAACCCAGCAGTGACCAGACCCCCAAACCCAGCAGTGACCAGACCCCAAACTCCAGCAGTGGCCAGTTCCTAAGGGCACAGGGGCAGAGTGGCCAGAATCCCAAAGCCTGGCAGTGACCAGAGCACAAAGCACGGCACTGACCAGAGCCCAAGCCCAGCAGTGGCCAGAGCACAAAGCCCAGGAACAACCAGACCCCAAACTCCAGGAGTGGCCAGAGCGCAAAAGTCAGGAGTGACCAGAGCCCAAACTCCAGCAGTGACCAGAGCCCAAACCCAGCAGTGACCAGGAGCCCAAACTCCAGGACTGACCAGATCACTAAGGGCCAGGAGGACTCAGTCCCAAGCCCAGCAGTGACTAGAGCACAGAGGGCAGCAATGACCAGTCCCAAACCCAGCAGTGACCAGAGCCCAAAGCCCAGGAACAACCAGACCCCAAACTCCAGCACTGACCAGATCGTAGAAAGTCAGGAGGACTAGAGCCCAAACTCAGGAGTTACCAGAGCCCAAACTCCAGGAGCAACCAGAGCCCAAACCCAGCAGTGGCCAGTCCCAAAACTCAGCAGTGGCCAGTCCCAAACTCAGCAGTGGCCAGTCCCAAACCCAGCAGTGGCCAGTCCCAAACTCAGCAGTGGCCAGTCCCAAACCCAGCAGTGGCCAGTCCCAACCCCAGCAGTGACCAGGAGCCCAATCCCAGCACTGACCAGATCCCAAACCCAGCAGTGACTAGTCCCAACCCCCAGCAGTGACCAGTCCCAACCCCAGCAGTGGCCAGTCCCAAAACCCAGCAGTGACCAGTCCCAAGCCCAGCAGTGGCCAGTCCCAAGCCCAGCAGTGGCCAGTCCCAACCCCAGCAGTGGCCAGTTCCCAAGGGCTGGGGGTGGCCAGGCTAAGCGGTTCCCATAGTAGATGGTTGGTAGGGGTTCAGCTCGATATGCTGCTGTACAGCTGCACCGCCTGCTCGAGTAGTCCTGCCTGGGGGCACAGGGCAGAGTGGCTAGAATCCCAAAGCCTGGCACTGACCAGAGCACAAAGCACGGCACTGACCAGAACTCCAAACTCCAGCAGTGACCAGAGCACACAGGGCAGGAGTGGCTAGAGCCTAAACTTCAGCAGTGACCAGTCCCAAACCCAGCAGTGACCAGAGCCCAAAGCCCAGGAACAACCAGAGCCCAAACCCAGCAGTGACCAGAGCCCAAACTCCAGCAGTGACCAGAGCCCAAACCCAGCAGTGACTCAGTCCCCAAACTCCAGGACTGACCAGATCACAAGGGCAGCAGTGACCAGTCCCAAGCCCAGCAGTGACAGAGCCCAAAGCCCAGGAACAACCAGACCCCCAAACTCCAGCACTGACCAGATCAGCAGTCAGGGAGGACCAGAGCCCAAACTCCAGGAGCAACCAGAGCCCAAAGCCAGCAGTGACCAGAGCACAGAGGGGGCAGGAGTGGCCAGAGCCCAAACCCAGCAGTGACCAGAGCACAAAGCCCAGGAACAACCAGACCCCCAAACTCCAGGACTGACCAGATTACAAAAGTCAGGAGTGACCAGAGCTCCAAAGCTCAGTAGTGACCAATCCCAAACCCAGCAATGACCAGAGCCCAAAGCTCAGGAACAACCAGACCCCAAACTCCAGGGAGTGGCCAGAGCCCAAACCCAGCAGTGACCAGAGAGCACAAACTCCAGGAGTGACCACAGAGCCCAAAGCCAGGGAGTGACCAGAGCACAGAGGGCAGGGAGTGGCCAGAGCCCAAGCCCAGCAGTGACCAGACCCCCAAACCCAGCAGTGACCAGACTCCCAAACTCCAGGACTGACCACAGATCGCGAACGGCCAGGGAGTGACCAGAGCACAAAGCTCAGTAGTGACCAATCCCAAACCCAGCAATGACCAGAGCCCAAAGCCCAGGAACAACCAGACCCCAAACTCCAGGAGTGGCCAGAGCCCAAACCCAGCAGTGACCAGACCCCAAACTCCAGCAGTGACCAGACCCCCAAACTCCAGCAGTGACCAGACTCCCAAACCCAGCAGTGACCAGTCCCCAAACTCCAGAACTGACCAGATCACAACGGCCAGGGAGTGACCAGAGCCCAAAGCTCAGCAGTGACCAGAGCACAAAGCCCAAGAACAACCAGACCCCCAAACTCCAGGAATGACCAGATGGCAAAAGTCAGGAGTGACCAGAACCCAAACTCCAGGAGTGACCAGTCCCAATCCCAGCACTGACCAGTCCCAACCCCAGCACTGACCAGTCCTTAACCCCCAGCAGTGGCTAGTCCCAAGCCCAGCAGTGACCAGTCCCAACCCCCAGCACTGACCAGTCCCAATCCCAGCACTGACCAGTCCCAACCCCCAGCAGTGACCAGTCCCAATCCCAGCACTGACTTCAGATCCCAACCCCAGCAGTGACCAGTCCCAAACCCAGCAGTGGCCAGTCCCAAAACCCAGCAGTGACCAGATCCCTAAACTCCAGCAGTGACCAGTCCCAACCCCAGCAGTGACCAGTCCCAAACCCAGCAGTGACCAGTCCCAACCCCAGCAGTGACCAGTCCCAACCCCAGCAGTGGCCAGTCCCAAGCCCAGCAGTGACCAGTCCCAAGCCCAGCAGTGGCCAGTTCCCAAGGGCTGGGGGTGGCCAGGCTGCGGTTCCCATAGTAGATGGCGTTGGTGGGGTTCAGCTCGATGGCGCGGCTGTACAGCTGCACCGCCTGCTCGTAGTCCTTGCCTGGGGGCACAGGGGCAGAGTGGCCAGAATCCCAAAGCCTGGCACTGACCAGAGCACAAAGCACGGCACTGACCAGAACCCAAACTCCAGCAGTGACCAGAGCACACAGGGCAGGAGTGGCCAGAGCCTAAACTTCAGCAGTGACTCAGTCCCAAACCCAGCAGTGACCAGAGCCCAAAGCCCTGGAACAACCAGACCCCCAAACTCCAGGAGTGGCCAGAGCCCAAACTCCAGCAGTGACCAGAGCACAAAGCCCAGGAACAACTAGACCCCAAACTCCAGCAGTGACCAGAGCCTCAAAACCCAGCAGTGACCAGGACCCCTAAACTCCAGCAGTGACCAGTCCCCAAACTCCAGGACTGACCAGATCGCATAGTGCCAGGGAGTGACCAGAGCACAAAGCTCAGTAGTGACCAATCCCAAACCCAGCAGTGACCAGAGCCCAAACTCCAGGAGTGACTCCCAGAGCCCAAACTCCAGGAGAGGCCAGAGCCCAAACCCAGCAGTGACCAGACCCCCAAACTCCAGGACTGACTACAGATCACAAGGGCCAGGAGTGACCAGAGCCCAAAGCTCCAGCAGTGACCAGAGCCCAAAGCTCAGTAGTGACCAATCCCAAACCCAGCAATGACCAGAGTCCAAAGCTCAGGAACAACCAGACCCCAAACTCCAGGATTGACCAGATGGCAAAAGTCAGGAGTGACCAGAACCCAGACTCCAGCAGTGACCAGTCCCAACCCCAGCAGTGACCAGTCCCAATCCCAGCAGTGACCAGTCCCAATCCCAGCAGTGACCTCAGTCCCAACCCCCAGCAGTGACCAGTCCTTAACCCCAGCACTGACCAGTCCCAACCCCCAGCAGTGACCAGTCCTGTAAACCCAGCAGTGACCAGTCCCAAGCCCAGCAGTGACCAGTCCCAAATTCTGGGGATCAACAGGTGGATCATTATGTGGCAGCGGGTTTGCCTCTCTGGTTAGGCTCCAATGGCTCCTTATTTAGCAGGAAGAGCAGCGGGATCACTATCTGGCAGCCCGTTACCCCCGTTATCATATATGGACTCACCATTTGGCAGCTCCCATTACCCCTAAATAGATCACAATCTGGCAGCTCCGTTATCCCACGTTAACCGGCAGTGATCACTATTTGGCAGCCTCCCATTCCCCCAATGGATCCCTTATCTGGCAGCTCCGTTATTCCGTTAACCGTAAGGACTCACTCATTTGGCAGCCCCCGTTACCCCCTGATGGATCACTATCTGGCAGCCTCTATTCCCTCCTATGGATCACTATCTGGCAGCTCCGTTATCCCCGGTGCTCATTATTTGGCAGCCCCCATTCCCTCCCATGGATCACAATCTGGCAGCTCCGTTATCCCCGGTGCTCACTATTTGGCAGCCTCTATTCCCTCCCCATGTGATCACTTCATCTGGCAGCCCTGCTATCCCCCGGTGCTCACTATTTGGCAGCTCCCCATTCCCTCCGATGGATCACTATCTGGCAGCTCCGTTATCCCCTCGGTGCTCACTATTTGGCAGCTCCCCATTCCCGCCCATGGCTCCCTATCTGGCAGCTCCGTTATCCCCGGTGCTCACTATTTGGCAGGCCCCCATTCCCGCCTATGGATCACTATCTGGCAGCCCCGTTATCCGCCGGTGCTCACTATTTGGCAGCCCCATTACCCCCCATGGCTCACTATCTGGCAGCCCCTGCTCTCCCTCGCCGCTGCCGCCGCCGCCCTGCTCCCTGCTCGCCGCCGCTGCCCGCCGTTACTCTTTTGAAGAACTTCGTTGGCGCGGGCCTTGGAGCGCCTCGGCCTGCTCGAGCTCGCCGGGGCTCGGGGCTGCCTGGGCCGGCGCTGCTGCCGTTCCCGCCCGCTCTCCTCCGCCATGGCTGGCCGTAGCGCCGCTGCTGCTGCTTGGCGCGGGTGGCTGCCAAGCGCCGCTGTCGCAAAGCCGCGGTGGGAGGGGGGAGCGGTGTCGTAAACGGTGGGTGGGAGGAGTGGCGGAATTGAGATGTCCCCAAATGTCCCCAAATGTCCCCTAAATATCCCAGAGTATCCCCAAACTGTCCCCAAATGTCCCTAAGTGTCCCCAAGTGTCCCCTAAATGTCCCCTAAATGTCCCTAAGTGTCCCCTAAATGTCCCTGGGTGTCCCCAAGTGTCCCCAAATGTCCCCAAATGTCCCCAAATGTCCCCAAGTGTCCCTGGTCAAAGTGTCCCCTAAATGTCCCCAAATGTCCCCAAATGTCCCTAAGTGTCCCCAGGTGTCCCCAATGTCCCCAAATGTCCCCTAAGTGTCCCCTAAATGTCCCCAAACTGTCCCCAAATGTCCCCTAAATGTCCCCTTTTGACTGTCCCCAGTGTCCGCTACAAGCCCTCCAATGTCCCCAAAATGTCCCCTAGTGTCACCTCACCCCCACTGTCCCCACTGTCCCCCAGTGTCCCCCAGTGTCCCCAATATCCCCAATCCCCCCAAATGTCCCCAATGTCCCCCCAGTGTCCCCCCCGGTGTCCTCAGTGTCCCCTAAATGTCCCCGAATGTCCCCCGGGTGTCCCCTAAATGTCCCTAAATATCCCCAAGGTGTCCCCAAATGTCCCCAAATGTCCCCTAGGTGTCCCTGAGTGTCCCCTAAATGTCCCCAAATGTCCCCGAAGTGTCCCTCAATGTCCTCAAGCCTCCAATGTTCTAAATGTCCCCAATGTCACCCCTCACTCCCAGTGTCCCCAATGTCCCCCCCAAATGTCCCCCCCGGGTGTCCCTCAGTGTCCCCTTAAATGTCCCCCGGTGTCCCCCTGGTGTCCCCTAAATGTCCCCAAGTGTCCCCAGTGTCCCCAAATGTCCCCAAATGTCCCTCAAATATCCCTAAGGTGTCCCCTAAATGGCTCCCAATGTCCCCAAATGTCCCCCGGTGTCCCCAAATGTCCCCGAAGTGTCCCCAAATGTCATTCCCCCAGTGTCTTCTAAATGTCCCTAAATGTCCCCTAAACCGTCCCCAAATGTCCCCAGTGTCCTAAATACAAATGTCCCCAAACTGTCCCTCATGTCCCCCAATATCCCCCAAATGTCCCCAATGTCGGTGTGTGTCCCAAACTGTCCCCACGTCCCCCAGTGTCCCCCAATTCCCAAGTCCTGTAGTGTTCCCAAATACTCTAAATGTCCCCAACTGTCTCCCAAGTGTCTCCTCAATATCCCTCTCTCCCAAATGTCCCCAAATGTCTCAGGGTGTCTCCCAAACTGTCTCCCTTAATGTCCCCCAGTGTCCTCAGTGTTCTAACTCAATCCATCCGAAGGAGCCTCTCGGTGTCCTCCTCCGTGGTTCCTTTAACTGTTCTAACCTCTTCTATTGTCTCTATTGTCTCCTCTCTAAATGTCCCCTGAGTGTCCTCCTTGGGAGTGGCTCCCAAACTGTCGAAAGTGTCCCAAATGTCCTCCCAACATCCCTGCTGTGACCTCTAGTGTCCCCTTCTAATGTTCTAAATGTCCTCCTCGTGTCCTCCTAAATATCTCAAGGTGTCTCCTTAGTGTCCCCTGCAATGTCTCAACAATCCCTCCCAGGTGTCCTCAAATGTCCCCTTAAATGTCCTTCAGTGTCCCCCTCAAATGTCACACAAATGTCTCCCCGAATGTCCCCAAATGTCGAAATGTCCTCTGTGGTGTCCTTGACATATCTCGAAATGTCCCCTGGCTTTGTCCCAGAGGGTCTCTGAGTGTCCCCCAGAATTGTCTCGACGTCCCCAAATGTCTCTCAGATGTCTCTCAAATGTTCTCGCACGTCCCCAAATGTCCCCAAATGTTCCAGATGTCCCTAAATGTCTCCCAAATATCTCAAATGTCCCCTCAAATGTCCCCAGATGTCCCAGATGTCCCTCAAATGTCCTGGTGTCAGGCACAGCCGGAGCCCGCGGCGGTTCACAGCGGGCTTATGTGGGGAGGGGCAAGCGAAGGGGGAGGAGGGGGTCGTACAGGGACCCCCCAAAAAGCTGTGTGGGGTGGGGGAGGGGAGGGGGAGGGGAGGGGTGTGTGTGGTCCAGCGGCTCCGGGGAGGGGGCGGTTAGGGGTCTTGGGGAGTCTCTAGGGAATTTGGGGGTCTCGGGGGCTCTCCTGGTTTTGGGGAATTTGGGGGGTCCTGGGGGAATTTTAGGGGATTTTTGAGGGGCTCTTGGGGGTCCTGACGGAAATTTTTGGGGGTGTTGGGGGTCCTGAGAGGGATTTTGGGGGTCATGGTGAAGTCTCAGGGGCTCCTGAGGGAGCTCTTCTGGATTTTTTGGGGGAATTTGGGGGATCCTGGGGAATTTTGGGGAAATTTTTGGGGGATGAATTTGGGGGTCCTGGTGGATTTTTGGGAGGAATTTTGGGGAGTCTTGGGGTCTCAGGAGTTCTGAGGGGCTCTCCTGGATTTTACAGGGAGATTTTTGATCGCAGGGTCTCGGAAGTTCCTGAGGCTCTCCTGGATACTGAGTACAGGAATCTTGGGGGTCCTTGTGGATTTTTGGGGAATTTTGGGGGTCCTGGGGAATTTTGAGGAGGGTCTGGGGGGGTCTCAGGGGCTCCTGAGGGGCTCTCCTGGATTTTGGGGAATTTTGGGGGAATCTTAGGGGGTCCTTGTGGATTTTGGGGAATTTTGGGGGTCCTGGGGGAATTTTGGGAGAGGGTCTTGGGGGGTCTCAGAGGGGCTCCTGAGGGCTCTCCTGGTTTTTTTGGGGGGGAATTTTTGGGGGAGCTCTTGGGGGTCCTGGGGAGGGATTTTTGGGGGCAATTTTGGGGGAATTCTGAGGGGTCCTAGAATTTTGGGGGGGATCTTGGGGGTCTCGGGGGTTCCTGAGGGGCTCTCGTGGGTCCTGAGGAAAATTTTGGGGGTCTTGGGAGTCGTGAGGGAATTTTGGGGGTCTTGGGGGTCTCAGGAGCTCCTGAGAGTCTCTTGTGATTTTTTGATTATGGGGGTCTTGGGGGTCCCTGAGGAGATTTTTGGGGGTCTCGAGGAGATTTTGGGGGGATTTGGGGAGGGGTGGTCCCGGATTTTGGGGTGGGGAGGGGGGACACAAAGCCGCCCCCCAAAGGGGCGTGTCCAGCCCAGCACCAAATTGGGGGAGGGTCCCAAAGCACCAAAATTGGGGAGGTCCCCAGAGCACCAAAATTAGTGGGACCCCCAGAGCACCAAAAATTGGGGAGGGGGATGGGACTGAGGTAGGACAGGGGGAGGGGTCCCCAAAATGGGAAATTTGGGGGTGGGGAGGGTCTAAATTGGGGAGGGGTCCCCAAAAACTGGGAAATTTGGGGGTGGGGGAGGGCTCACAAATTGGGAGGGTCCCCAAAAACTGAGAAATTTGGGGTGGGGGGAGGGTCATAAGATTGGGAGGGGTCCCCAAAACTGGGAATTTGGAGGGAGGGGGGCTCAAAAATGGGAATTTGGGGAGGGGGGCTCAAAGAGGGGTCCCCATGGGGAATTTGAGGGTCCCCAAAACTGAAAGAGAAAATTTGGGGAGGGGTCCCCAAAATGGGAATTTGGGGTGGGGGAGGGGTCATAAATTGGGGAGGGGTCCCAAAAAATGAGAATTTGGGGGTGGGGAGGGGTCATAAATTGGGGAGGGTCCCTGAGGGGGGTGGATAAATGGGGAGAGGGGATTTGGGGGGTCTCGGGGGAGCACCCCAAAAATTTTGGGGGGGTTTCAGGTCATGGCTTTTGGTGCAGCCCCCCAAAAAAATGAAGATTTGGGGGTCCCAACCAGGGGGAGGGGCGTTGCTGGATTTTGGGGGGTCACGGGGGGTCAAACCATCCGCCAGCAGCACTGGGGGGGAACAGAGAAATTATTAGGGGTGCCCCCCCCCCCAAAAAAATTTTGGGGGGTCCTTCAATTCTCCCCTAAATTTGGGATCCTCCAATTTTGGGGGTCTCCCCAGCCCCCTCCCTCCCCCCTCCAGTTTTGGGGTCTCCCCTCAAATTTTGGGGTCACCTAAACTCCCCCCTCCCAAATTTTGGGATATTCCCAACCCCCCCCTCCCATTTTTTGGGGTTCCCCCAATTTTGGAGTCGTCGTCCCCCCATTTTGGAGTCTCCCTTTTTGGGTCCCCTCTAATTTTTTGGGAGTCCCCTCCTTTTTTGGGGATATTCCCACCCCCCATTTTGGATATCCCCTCCCCATTTTGGAGTTCCCCCTTTTTGGGGTCCGCCCCTCATTTTTGGGGTTCCCCTCCCCCAAATTTCGCGATTGTCCCCTCCCATTTTGGGGTTCCTCCCTTTTTTGGGAGTCCCCTCTTTTTTTTAAGGGGTCCCCCAATTTTTTGGGGTATCCCCTCATTTTTGGAATATCCCCTCCCCATTTTTGAGAGTATCCCCCCCTCCCATTTTTGGGGGTCCCCAGTTTTTGGGGATATCCTCCCCCATTTTGGGGTCCCCCCTTTTTAGCGTATCCCCTCAATTTTGGGGTCCCCCCTTTTTTCGGATATCCCGCCCCCATTTTGGGATATCCCTCCCCGTTTTGGGGTTCCTCCCAATTTTTGGGGTTCCCCATTTTTGTGTATCCCTCCATTTTGAGTCCCCCCATTTTGGGGTTCCCCCCCATTTTTGGTGTATCCCTCCATTTTTGAGGTCCCCTTTGGGGTTCCCACCTCCAAATTTTTGGGGGTCCCCCAGTTTTGGTTCCCCAAATTTTGGGGTCCCCCCATTTCTTGGTGTATCCCTCTCATTTTGGGATCTTCCTCCCCTCATTTTGCGTACCCCCCATTTTTGGTCCCCCCTCATTTTTGGGAGTCCCCCCATTTTTGGGGTCCCCCTCATTTTTGGTCCCCCATTTTGGGTCCCCCTCCTTCATTTTGGGGGTCCCCCAATTTTGGGCCCCCACCCCATTTTTGGGTCTCCCCCCATTTTGGGTCCCTCCCATTTTGGGGTTCCCCCTCCCAATTTTTGAGCCCCCCCATTTTTTGGGCCCCCCATTTTTGGGGTCCCCCTCACCGAGGGGCTGCTCCTGCCGGGGAGGCTCAGGCCTGAGGGGGTCCCACTCAGCAGCAGCCCTGGGGGAGGGACACAGGGGGTGACAAATGGGGACAGGACACGCTGCCACCCCGGGGTGTGCCCAGTGTCCCCAAATGTCCCCCTCAGTGTCCCAAATGTCCCCAGTGTCCCCATTGTCCCCAGTGTCCCCAAATGTCCCTCAGTGTCCCCCAGTGTCCCGTGTCCCCAAATGTCCCCTCGTTGTCCCCAATATCCCAAATGTCCCTCAGTGTCCATGTCCCTCAGTGTCTGAGTGATGCAAATGTCCCCAGTGTCCCCTCGACCTCTCTCAGGTGTCCCCAGTGACCCAGCTGACCCTTCCAGTGTCCCCAATGTCCCCCAATGTCACAATCCCCCAGTGTCTAATGTCCCCAATGTCCCCAATATCCCCACTGTCTAATGTCCCCAGTGTCCCAATGTCCCCAATGTCCCAGTGTCCCCAATGTCCCAATGTCCACAATATCCCCACTGTCCCCAATCCCCCAGTGTCCCCAATGTCCCCATGTCCCCCAGTGTCTAATGTCCCCAGTGTCCCCAATGTCCCCAGTGTCCCCAATGTCCCAGTGTCCCCAATGTCCATGTCACAATCCCCCAGTGTCCCCAATGTCCCCATGTCCCCCAGTGTCCCAATGTCCCCAGTGTCCCAGTGTCTAATGTCAATATCCCCAATGTCCACCAATGTCCTCCAGTGTCCCAATATCCCCAGTGTCCCCGTGTCCCCAGTGTCCCCAATGTCCCCTCAATGTCCCAGTGTCCCAATGTCCCCAGTGTCCCAATATCCCCAGTGTCCCCAGTGTCCCCCAGTGTCCCCATGTCCCCCCACTGTCCCGTGTCCGTGCCAGCCCGAGGGGGCAGCAGTTCTGGCGTCCACGCTCATGCGCGTTTCCACGGGGCCCCTCAGGGCTCGCTCCCTTGGCCTGTCAGGCCACGCCAGGGCCACGCCCACGGGCCACGCGCCTGCTGTAAAGTCCATATGCCACTGTCCAGCTACCACAATCCACAGCCACACTCCACAGTCCACTTATGCCACACATCAGTTCCACACGCCACACCCCATAGCCACACCAGCCCATGCCCGTCACGCCACATCATGCCATACAGCCACACACGCCACACACAGCCACATCCGATGCCACCCACACCCCATGGCCACCCCTGGCCACCCACTGGCCATGCGCCACATCCATGTCCACGCCACATCTCCATGGCCACACCCCACGGCCCTTGGCCACCACATGGCCATCCACCCACACCCATGGCCATCCTCACGTCCTCCCGTCCATGGCCACACACGTCCATAGCCACCCACACCCATGGCCATGGCCATCATGGCCACCCCATGGCCACCTCCTGGTCCACACCCACGCTCCCTGATCAATGGCCACCCACGTCTCACCCACCCACCACAGCCATCCATGACACCCACCCCATGGCCACATGGCCCTGTGTGAGACCATGATCCACATGGTCTGACACCCGTCCCCATGCGTCCATGGATCATGGATCACACCCTCTGAGGACCCACCACACTGTGGGAGCACCCCACCTGCTTCAGGCGGGATATTGGTGAGGATCCTGCAATGGAGTGGTGACGCATGGACTCAGGTGAGACCCTCTGGTTTCAGGGACCTCAGTGAGGACCTCGGCTTCAGGGAGCGGGCGAGGGCATGTCACTCCTAGGCTTGTCAGCCCCAGCCAATGGAATCGTAGATCCATGGGGATGTAGGGAGCCAGCATGTCCAGGTCCAGAGACCGATCCTGGGACTGGGGACAGAGGGACACACACTAGGGGACACTGGGGATTTGGGACAGTGATGCATGTGACATGAGGAACATTTAGGGACATTAGGGACCCTAGCAGGACAGTGGGGATTGACTGATGGGGAACAGTAAGATTAAGACATTAGGGGATATTGGGGACAGTGGGGACAGTAGACAGTGAGGGACACTAGGGGACAATTTTAAGACAGTGGAGACACTAGGGGACAGTGGGGGATTATGGACAATGAGCCATTGACTAGGAGACTCATAGAGACAATGAGGGACATTGGGGACAATGGGGACATTGACAGTGGGACCAATTAGAGGGACAGTAGACATTAGAGGACATTAGGATGACAGTTTGACATTGGGGACATGTTGGGACATTAGGGACATTGGGACATTTAAGACAGTAGAACAGTGCACTAGAGGCATTAGATTAGAGGGACATGTTAGGGAGGTTGCCATTAGGGACACTGAGGGACGTGGAACAGTGGGGACACAAGGGGACGCACGTGATTGGGGACATTAAGAGGATATTGGGGACAGTGAGGAGACAGATGGGAACATTTAAAGGAGGACACTGGGGAACATTTAAGACATTAGACACTGAGGGTACATTAGAGACACAGTGGGGACACAGGGGACATTAGGATTAGACATTAAGGAGGATATTAGACGATTAAGGGACAGTCGGGAGACATTTAAGGGACACTAGGGATTGTTAGGGACAGTCCAGGTCCACTGGGGACATTAAGAGACAGTGGGGACACAGGGGACGATGGGGAGTTAGGGACAGTAAGAAGGTATATTAGGGGGATTTAGAGGACGTGGAGACAGTGGGGATGTTTAGGACATTTGGGACAATTAGAGGACAGTGGAGACATTAAGAGGACATTCAGGGGGACATTAGGGACAAGAGAGGGACATTTGATTGGGGGATTAGAGGGACATTAAGGGACAGTGAGGGACATTAGGGGAGTGACCCAAACTTCCTTGAGGTGAGGCTTTTGGGACATTATGGGGATGGGATTTGGAGGTCTCCCTTACCACGGATGAGATTTGGGGGTCGGATTTGGGGACCCCTCCCATTTTGAGGTCAGAGTTGAAAGAGATTCTCCCCATTTCTGCAGGGATAGGATTTGGGGTCAGGATTTGCATTTCGTCACACCTCCCATTTTTAGGTCAGAATTTGAGGGTCCCCTCCCATTTTGGGCTGGAGTGAGTCTCGCGAATTTTGGGACCCCATTTGTGTGTGTCCCCGCTCCTACCTGCAGAGGCAGCCGCTTGGCTCCCCCAAAACCTTGGCACCTGCAGCATGGCTGGCAGCACAAATATAGGGACCCGGGGCAAAATCCCAAATCCCCAGAGCCCCCAAAATCCCAAATCCTCCCAACGACCCTCAGGAGCCCCCCAAAATCCCTACCCCAAAGACCTCCAGAGCCCCAAGACCCCCAAAAACAAGGAATTTTGGACCAGGACCCCTCACCTCCCGCGCCTCCCACACCAAGACCCTCCCAAATCCCCCAGACAAATCCCCCAAAAATAATTCAGGACCCCCATAAAAACCCTTCGGACCCCCAGCAGTACATGGTCCGCGCCCTCCCCTCCCCAGACCCCCAGACCCTCCCCAAAGCTCCCCCAGACCCCAAAATCCTTCCCAAAATCGAATTCCCAAACCCACCGCTCAAAACCCCCAAAAATCCCAAAATTTGAGACAGCGACCCCCCAGACAGCCCAGCCCTCCCCGACCCCTCCCCAGACCCCCCAGACCCCCAAAATCCTCCCAAGCGATTCCAAAACCCCCATAAAACCCTCCAAGACCCCCAAAAAACAAAATTTTGGGTCACAACCCCCGACCCCTCCCCAGACCCCCAGACCCCCAAAATCCCCCAGACCCCACAATCTGGCCCCCAAAAGGCAGAATTCCAAGACCCATAAAATCCTTCAGGACCCCCAAAAAGCCAGACAAAATCCCCAGAAATAATTTCAAAACCCCAAAAATCCAAAATTTTGGGCCACGCCCACCCAGACGCCCGACCCCCGACCCCTCCCCAGACAGACTCCCCAAAAAGTCGACAGACGAATTTCAAAAGGATTCCAAAACCCCATAGAGTCCTTCAGGACCCCCAAAATACCCAAAATTTTTGCGCCCCACTCACCGGGGAGGGGCTGCGGGAGAGCGCCGGAGGGCAGAGAGTCGCGAGAGAGGTCAGATGAGGCCGAGCAGCCGAGACGAGCTCGGGTGACAGAGCCGCGAGTGGCAGCTGCAGAAGCTGACTGCAAGTGGGAGAGCAAGCAGAGGCCAGGACACAGGACCCCCGGACCCCAGCCCTGGGGGAGACAGAGGTGAAGACGAAAAGTCCCCAAAATAACCGGACCCCCGAAAAACCCCGAAAAAATCCCAAAATAAACCCGAAATAGCGAAAAAATCCCCAACAGCGGGACCCAGCTGGGACACAGTTAGCCCTGGGGAGAACAGGGGTGAGAACGAAAAAATCCCCAAAATAACCCAAAATAGCAAAATAACGGACCCCAGAAAAAACCCCGAAAAATCGAAATAAACCGAAAATAACCCGAAAAAATCCCCAAAATGGCCAGGACCCCCAGGACCCCCAGGACCCCCAGCCCTGGGAGGAGCAGGAGTGAAGACCAGTGGAAAAATCCCCAAAATAGCAAAATAATCGGGACCCCAAAAACCCGAAAAACCAGCCAAGATAACGCGGGACCCCGAAATAAACCCGAAAAATGGCAGGACCCCAGCCTGGGAGACAGCGTGAGACAGAAATAAAACCAAAATAGCCAAATAACCCCAAATAGCGGGACCCCCACCCGAAAAAAATCCGAAAATAAACCCAAAATAACCCGAAAAATCCCCAAATAGCGGGACCCCCAGGACCCCCAGGTTCCCAGCCCTGAGAGGAACAGAAGATGAGACAGAAATAAAACCACAAAATAGCTTGAAAATAACCCAAAAATAACCCGGGACCCCGAAAAATCCCCATAGCGGGACCCCGAAATAAACCGAAAATAACCGGGACGAAAAATCCTCAAAATAGCCGGGACTGGGACTCCCAGCCCTGGGGAACAGAGTGAGACGGAATAAAACCAAAATAACCCAAAAATAACCCCCAAAATAACCCGGGACCCACGAAAAAAATCCCAAAATAAAACGAAAATAACCCCACGATCCCACATAACGGACGCAGGACCCCCAGCCCTGAGGGAGGAACAGGATGTGGACCCCGGAATAAAACAAAATAACCCATAGCCCAAAATAACCCGGGACCCCGAAAAAATCAGCCAAAATAATCCCAAAATAGCGGGACCCCGAAAACATCCCAAAATAACCCAGGACGGGACCCAGCCCCTGGGGGGAACAGGAGTGAGACCCCCGGAAAAATCCCAAAATAACCCAAAATAGCCGGGACCCAAAAATAACCCGAAAAAAGCAGCCAAAAATAGCTGGGACAGAAATAAAGCCGAAGGATAACCGGACCCTAAAAATCCCAAAATAAACCCCAAAATAACCCCGAAAAAATCCCCAGAAATAACTTGGGACCAGGACAGGACCCAGCAGCCCTGGGGAACAGGAGTGAGACCCCGAAATAAAACCCAAAATAACCCAAAATGGCAAAATAGCCGGGACGAAAAATCCCAAAGATAGCGGGACCGAAATAAAGCGAAAATAAGCCCGGGACCCGAAAAAATCCTCAAAATGGCCAGGACAGGACTCCAGCCCTGGGGAACAACGATGAACCGAAATAAAACCAAAATAACCCAAGAAATAACCCCAAAAATAACCGGGACCCCCAAAAAACCCCGAAAAAACCCGAAAACACAAAATAATCCCGAAAAAATCCCCAAATAACCTGAAGGACCCCAGGACCCCTAGGACCCCAGCCCTAGAGGTGGGCAGGGAAGAGACCTGAATAAAACCCAAAAATAACCCAAAATAACCCATAGCTGGGACCCCGAAAAATCCCAAAATAACGGGACCCCGAAATAAACCGAAAATAACCAGGACCCCGAAAAAATCCTCAAAATAACCCGGACCGGACCCCAGCCTGTAGGGGAACAGGGTGAGACAGAATAAAACCAAAATAACCCAAAATAACCCAAAATAACCCAAAATAACCCGGGACGAAAAAATCCATGCAAAATAATCCCAAAAATAACCCAGGACCCCGAAACATCCCAAAAATAACAGGACCCCCAGGACCCACAGCCCTGAACAGTGAGACAGGAAAAATCCCAAAAATAACCCAAAATAACCCGGGACCCAAAAATAGCAGAAAAAGCAGCCAAAAGCAACGGGACCCGCGAAATAAACCCGAAAATAGCGGGACCCCTAAAATCCCAAAATAAACCCCAAAAATAACCCCGAAAAAATCTCCAAAATAGCAGGACCCCCAGGACGAGACAGCCCTAAGAACAGATGAAGACGAAAAAATCTACAAATGGCCAAAATAACCCAAAAATAACCCAAAATAGCCGGGACCCCAAAAAATCCCAGGAATCTTCAGTCGAGTCCTCCCCAGTCTCCCCAGTCGCTCCCAGTCCCTCCCCAGTCGCTCCCAATCCCCCATCCTCCCAGTGGCTCCCCAGTCGACTCCCCAGTCCCCTCAGTCCCCAATCCTCCCAATCCCCTCCAGAAAGTCAGTGGCTCGGTGGCTCCCAGTGCAGCTCAGTCCCCAGTCCATCCCAGTGCCCCCAATCCTCCAATCCCCTCGGTCCATCAGTCTCCCCATTCCCCTCCCAGTCCCCCAGTCCCTCCCAGTCGCTCCCCAGTCCCCCAATCCCCCAGTCCCTCCCAGTCGATTTCCCAGTCCCTCCCAGTGGCCCCAATCCCCCCAATCCCTCAGTTCATCCCAGTTCCCCCATCCCCTCAGTGGCTCAGTCCCCCAATCCTCAGGTGCCCCCAATCCCCAATCCCCAATGCCCCCAGTGGCTCCCAGTGGCTCCCAGTCCCCCAATCCCCCAATCACATCCCTCCCAGTGGCTCCCCAGTGGCTCCCCAGTCTCCCCAGCCCCTCCCAGTCACGCTCCCAGTCCCCCAGTGGCATCCCAGTGGCTCCCAGTCCCTCATTCCCTCTCCAGTGCGCTCGAGTGGCTCCCAGTTCCCAGTCCCCTCAGTGGCTCCCAATCATCCCCCAATCCCCATCAGTGGCTCCCAGTGGCTCCCCAGTCTCACCCAGGCTCAGGTCCAGCCACGGCCTCCGCGGAGTCCCTGGCGAGGCAGCAGAAGTCGCCAGAGCGCCCCGGGCTGGCGGCCGCTGGAGTCTGCTCCAGGAGACAGCACGAGGCAGCTGCTCCACGCGGCTGAATCGGGCGCAAGCAGGGGTCCCCACCCGTCGGGGGTTTGGAGTGCTCCTGAGGAGTTTGTCCTGAGGATTGCAGGGGTTTGTCCCTGAGGGTTTGTCCATCAGAGGAGTTTGAGATCCCTGAGGGGTTTTGGAGAGGGGTCCTGAGGTTTTGTCCCAGGTTTGTCCCGATTTTGAGAGAGAGTCCTGAAGTCTCGAAGTCCCTGAGGGGTTTGGGGGGTCCCTGAGGGGTTTGGTCCCTGATTCATCCTCGAGGGGTGAGTCCTCGAGGTTTGAGTCTCTGCAGAGTTGGGGGGTCCCTGAGGAGGATTGAGCCTGAGGGGTTTGAGTCCTGAGGGGTTTGAGGGGTCGAGGGGGGGGGTTTGAGAGTCCCTGAGGGGTTTGAGGGGTCTGAGTTTGGGGTCCCTGAGGGGTAGTCCTCAGGCTCATCCCCAGGTGGTTTCGGGGTCCTGAGGGAGTTTGAGTCGAGGGGTTTGGGGGTCTCTGAGGGGTTTGGGGTTCCCTGAGGGATTGGGGGTCCCTGAGGGGTTTGGGGTCCCTAGAACTTGGAGTCCCCAATTCCTCCAGGGACATTTAGAAGGCTGGGACTGGGGGTCCCCATCCATTCTGTGTCCCCCCTAGGGACCCTCCCCAGTGTCCCCAATCCCCAAATGTCAGTGTCTAAATCTCCCCAGTGTCCTCCTGTCATCAAACATTCTTCCCCAGTGTCCCCAACCCCCCAATGTCCCCTAACCTCCCACATCCCAAATGTCCCCCCAGTGTCCCTAATAACCCCTAATGTCCCCAATCCCCAATGTCCCAAATGTCCCCAATCCCTAATGTCTCTCAATCCCCCTAATGTCCCCAAATGCCCCTGTCTCCAACTCCCCAGTCCCAATGTCCCCCAGTGTCCCCAATCCCACAATGTCCCCAATGCCCCCAGTGTCCCCAATCCCCAGTGTCCCCAATGTCCCCAACTCCCAATATCCCCAATCCCCCCAATGTCCCAAAATCCCAATCTCCCAGTGTCCCCAACCCCCAGTGTCCCCAATGTCCCAATCCCCAATGTCTCCCAATCCCCCAGTGTCCCTCCTGTCCCCACCCCCAGGTGTCCCTAGTCCCCTAATGTCCTCTAATCCTAATCCCAGTGTCCCTAATCCCTCAGTGTCCCTAATCCCCCCAGTGTCTCACTGTCCCCACGTCCCTAAATCCCCCAGTGTCCTTTAATCCCACAATGTCCACAGTCTCAATCCCCCAGTGTCCCTAATGTCCCTAATCCCCCAATATCCCTAATCCCCCAATCCCCCAGTGTCCCCTAATCCCCCAGTAAATTCTAATCCCCAGTGTGTCCCTAATGTCCCTAATCCCTCTAATCCCCCAGTGTCCCTCTCTGTCCCTGCTTGAGGCCCCTCTGTCCCCTGTGTCCCCAATCCCCCAGTGTCCCCCGATGTCCCTAATTCCCAGTGTCCCTAACTTCAGTGTCCCACTGTCCCCAATGTTCCAAATCCCCAGTGTCCCTAATCCCCAGTTCCCTAATGTCCCCAGTGTCCCTAATCCCACAATGTCCCTAATCCCCCAGTGTCCCCTAATGTCCCACAATGTCCCCTAATCCCCCCAGTGTCCCCTAATCCCCCAATGTCCCTAACTCTAATGTCCCTTAACTCCCCAGTGTCCCTAATGTCCCTAACTCTGTAGTGTCCTCCTAATGTCCTAACTCTAGTGTCCCCTAATTTCCCACGTCCCAATGTCCCTAACCCCTAGTGCCTCCTAATCCCACAAATGTCCCCTTAATGTCCCTAATCCCCCAGTGTGTCCCTAACTCTAATCCCCCAATATCCCCTAATACCTAATGTCCCCTTAATCTCCCAAATCCCCCAGTGTCCCTAATCCCCCCAGTGTGTCCCCAATGTCCCCTAATCCCCTCTATAGTGTCCCCACCTCCCCCAGTGTCCCAATGTCCCTAACTCTAATGTCCCCAATCCCCCAGTGTCCCCACTCCCCAATGTCCCCATTCCCATTAATGTCCCTAACTCCCCAGTGTCCCCAATGTCCCCTTAATGCCTCTAATGTCCCACAATGTCGCCTAATCTCCCAATAACTCCTAATCCCACAATGTCCCCAATGTCCCCCAGTGTCCCTTAATGTCCCTAATCCCCTCAGTGTCCCTCCTAACTCTAATGTCCCAATGTCCCCAATCCCCCAGTGTCCCCTGCAATCCCCCACTGTCCTTCTTCTTAACTCTACAATGTCCCCACTGTCCCCACTTAATCCCAATCCCCCCCAGTGTCCCCAATGTCCCCAATCCCCCAGTGTCTCCTAACTCCCTCAGTGTCCCTAATCCCCCAGTGTCCCCTTGCACTGTCCCTACTGTCCCTAAATCCCCCCAGTGTCCCTAACTTCACAATGTCCCCAACGGCTCCCAATGTCCCCTTAATCCCCCAAATGTCCTCTAATCCCTCTAGTGTCCCCACGTCCTCAATCCCCCTCATTATCCCTAATGTCCCTAATCCCCAATCCCCAGTAGTAACCTCTGTCCCTGAGTGTCCCCTCTGTCCCTGTGTCCCCAAATCCCCCCCAGTGTCCCCAATTCCTTCAGTCCCTAATCCCCCAATCCCCTAACTCAATGTCCCTAACTCTAGTAGCTTTAATGTCCTTAACTCTAGTGTCCCCTAATTCCCCCAATGTCCCAAATGTCCCCAATCCCCCAGTGTCCCCAATCCCACAAATGTCCCTAATGTCCCATCCCAGTAAATTTCTAATCCCCCAATCCCCCAATATCCCAATCCCCAATGTCCCAAATGCGGGGGTCATGGATCGGGGTCACAGGAACGGATCCCCGGAATTTGGGGCCCCGGCGGTCGGGGTCCCAGATTTCGTGTTCAGGAGGCCACGCCCGTCCCCGTGGGAGGGGGTCCCAGGATCTGGGGGAGGTCCCAGGGTTTTGGGGTCACAGGAATTGGGGTCCTGTGTCAAATAACGGATCCCTGATCTGGGGATCTCGGGTCTGGGGGAGTCCCAGGGCCCCATGCCCGTGGAGTTTATCTGGGGCCCCTTGTGGCTATTTTCGGGTTGCGTTAATTTGGGAGGGTCCACCGTGCCGGTGTTGTTATTTTAATCTGTGGAGGGCCTTTGGGGAGGTCTCGGGGTTAATGTTATTTTGGGAGGTCCAGGGGTTAACGTTTAATTTGGGGAGGGTCTCACCCCCTGCCAGTAGCAGCACTGGGGAGGGGTCCCGGGCGGTTGATGTAATTTGGGAGGGTCTCACCCCTACCGCTGTCACTCATGTTAATTTGGGGAGGGGTCCTGGGGTTGATGTTAATTTGGGGAGGGTCTCGGGGGTTAATGTTATTCTTTGGGGAGGGGTCTCAGGGGGTTAATTTGGGGAGGGTCTCAATCCCTGCCGGTGTCGTTATGTTAATTTGGGAGGGGTCCGGGGACATTTTGGTTAATTTGGGGAGTGGGGTCTCAATCTGCCGTGTTAATTTGGGGAGGGGTCCCGGGACATTTGGTTTAACGGGGGAGGGTCTCACCCCTGCCAGTGCTGTTAAGTGTTAATTTGGGGAGGGGTCCTGGGACATTTGGCTAACGGGGAGGGTCTCACCGTGCCGGAAGAAAGCAGCACTTGGGGGAGGGGTCCCGGGGGTTGATGGAGGGTCTCACCGTGCCGCGGCCCAGAAAGAACAAACCCAGCCCGTGGTCGAGGGATGGACTGAACACGCCAAAGTCCGGGATCAGCCCAGCTGGGGGCCAGTGGGGCCACCACAGGGCGGACCAAATTTGGGGGGAGGGGGTCAACAACCGGGAGGGCGCCACACAAATTGGGGGCCACCCAATTGGGAAGGCCACCCAAATTGGAGGAAAGTCACACCAAGGAACACCAATTTGGGGGACACACAAAATTGGGGAGGGGCACACACAAATGGAACAACTAAATTGGGGGGTCACCAAACGGGGAGGGGTCACACCAAATGGGAAGGGCCACCCAAATTGGGGGAGGAACAACAAAATGGAGGGGGCGGCACGGAATTGGGGGGGCCACACCAAGGAATCAACAATGGAGGGGTCTCAGCTGAAGGGAACAATGGAATGGGAGGCCCAATGGAAGACACCGGAATGGAATAACGGAATGGACCCCGGATTTTAGATCCCAGGCCGGAAATGAAGCACCGGACAACAAATGGACAGATTTTGGGTCGGAGTGGCCCCGGCAGATTTTAAAAGCCCCACCAGAATTTTGGGCCCCAGATTTTGGCCCCGAGCTGGATCTCCGGATGGACTGGCAGCCAAGGAGCCAAGCTGGACAGCCAAGGTGGTTGGCGGAAGAGCCAGGAATGGATGGACAGCCAGTGGCCAGGAAGGAGTGGCCAGTGGCTGGGTGGCCAGTGGAAATGAAGGGGTGGATGGATGGTGGATTGTGGTGCCACAGAAGGAGGCCTGGATGGTGCCAGGAAAGGAAGGAAGGGGCGTTCTCGGCGCTCTTCGCGCTCTCAGGTACGCCGCGGTTTCGGGTCCTTTCCAGCATTCTTCGCCTTCGCCTTGGAGCGCTTCAGTGCCTATCACCGCTCCTTCCGCGCCTTGCCTCCCGGGCGGCCTGCTGCCTTCGCCTCGCGGCTCTCGCGCCTCGGGCGGCTCTTCAATCCCTTCAGGCCGTTCTCCAGGCCTTTCCCGCGCCTTGGGGCACCTTGCATGCTCCCGGAGCGCCTCGCGGCTCTCAGCGCCTTCTCGCGCTCCGCGCTCCCGGCGTCTCGCGGTCTTTGGGGCGTCTTTAAGGGCGTCGGACGGCTCCTGGGGCACCGCGCTCTCTGTACGCCGGGGTGGCCTTTGGGTCCTTTCCCAGGCATTTTCGCGTTTTCGGATTGCTTTCTGGCGCTTTCGCGGTGTTTCGCGTCTTTTGGGGCGTTTTCGAGGTGCTCTTTGGGTGTTTTTATTGGCTGTTTTCTGCGTTTTGGGGCGTTTTCGGGGTGGTTTTGATCGTGCTGCCTCGGTGTTTCGCGCTTTCATTTCGGCATTTTTCGAGTGCTTTCTCCCGGGTGCTTTCGGCTGTTCCGGGTGCTCGCGTTTCGGTCTTTCGCGTTTTGGGGTGCTTTCGGGGTATTTTTGCGTTTTTCGTGCTGCTCCTGCTTTCGGGTTATTTCGCATTTCGGGCATTTCGCATTTTCGGGTGTTTCGGCTGTTTGCTCGGGCTCTTTCGCATTTTCGCCGGGTTGTTTCGGGTTGCTCTCGGGTCTCTTCGGGTGTTTCCGGGTGTTTCGTGTTTTGGCTCACCTGGCTGAGCCCCAGCAGGCGGCTGGACGCCTCGGACAGATCATGTCCCCCGCCAGCACCAGCACCAGCCGGGGCCAGCGCCTGCAGGCCAGCCGCCCCACCGCCGCTGCCACACGCCACTGGGGCCCGGGGCGTCAGGGGTCCCCTAAAATTGGGGGTCCCCGCAAGGGTCGGGGCTAGTGAGGGTCCAGTCCCACCTGGGTGTGGCTGTTCGGGGAGTTTTGGGGGTTTGGGGAGAATTTCAAGGGGTTTGAGGGAGATGAGGAGGGGTCTGGGGGCGTCAGGGGTCCCTAAAATTGGGGGTCAGCAAAGGGTCGGGGATTTGGGGGGTGAGGTGAACTGGTCCCACCCCCGTGGGTGTGGGCTGTTCGGGGAGTTTTTGGGGTTTTGGGGAATTTGGGGTGTTTTTGGGAGGGGTCTGGCTGTCAGGGGTCCCCAAAATTGGGGGTCCCCAAAAAAGGGTCGGGGGTTGGGGGTGAGGTTGGGACCACCCAGGGACTGGGAGGGTCTGGGGGGATTTGAGATTTCCCAGGGGGTCCCGTGAATTTTCTGGGGCCTCGAGGGGGTTCCTCGTGGATTTTAGGGGTGTCCGGGTGTATTTTTGGGATTTCTGGGTGTCCTGGCTGTATTTTTTTGGGGTCCCGCTGCATTTTGGGGGTGTCCAGGTGTATTTTGTGGTTCGTTTGATTCCTCTCGGCTTGCATTTTGGGGGTCCCGCTGTATTTTTGTGGGGTCCCGCTGTATTTTGGGGTGTCCGGGTGTATTTTGTGGTTCGGGGGTTGATTCCCCGCTGTATTTTTTGGGGTACCCTCGCCTGTATTTTTGGTGGTCCCTGGCCATGTATTTGGGGTACCCCCTGCGTATTTTGGGGGTCCCCGTGTATTCTTGGAGTCCCGCTGTCATTTTGGGGATCCGCACATTTTGGGGTTCAGGGGTGGATTCTCTCATTTTTGGGGGTCCCGTCGCATTTTGGGGTACCTCGTGTATTTTTGGGGTACCCCAGTTATGGGATGCTGGACCAGCACCAGGCAGCTGATGGTCAGGGAGGGTCTCTATGGATTTTAGGGGGTTCCTACGATCCCGTCCCGTGTATTTTTGGGGTACCCCGTGTATTTTGGGTGTCCGCATATGGGATGCTGACCCTGCTGGCCAGGCACGGCATGACAGCCAAGAGGTAGCTGATGGTCGGGGAGGGTTCCTCATGGGATTTAGGGGTTCCCTATGGATCCTCGTCCTCGGTGTATTTTGGGGTACCCCCGCGTATTTTTGGGGCTGACCCGCGGCCAGCAGGCGGTGCACGTCACAGGTAGCTGATGGTCAGCCGCGATGATGGACGCCTTTGTCCAGGTGGGCTTTCGACCCTCGCTGGGCGAGCAGCAGCCAGCCGCTCAACACCTGCCCCTCGTGCTACGCTGCAGCGAGCGGCGTCCCCCGGAGCGCTCTCCCGGGCGGCTCCCTCGGTCGCCCTGGGGGACCCCCAAAAAATTGAACCCCAAAAACCTGAAATTGAACCCCTAAACCCCAAATTCAACAGCAAAACCCCGGCGACTGTAACACCAAAACCTTCCTGGATCCCCAAACCGCCTCCCCAAAACATCCCCAGCTGAACCCTCCCCTGTCCCGCGTGCCCCTCGGTCGCCTGGGGGACCCCTAAAAATTGAACCCCAAACCCCCGGGAATTCGAACCCCCAAAACCTCGATCAACAGCAAAACCCCCAAATTCAAAACCCCAAAACCCCCCAAAATCAACACCCCAAAACCCCTTATGGAACAGAACATCCCCCAGCTAACCCTCCCTGTCCTAGAGGCCTCGTCGCCTGGGGACCCCCAAAAACTGAACCCCCAAACCCCGAATTGGACCCCTAAAACTCCCGAATTGAACCCCAAAACCCCCGATCCAACCTCCCAAAACCCCTGCAGACTGTAACACCAAAAACCTTCTGATCCCCTGCAAAACTTCAAAACATCCCCAGCTAACCCCCTCCCTGTCCTGGGAGCCCTCGGGTCGGGCTGGAGGGGCCCCAAAAAATAGAACCCCCAAAACCCGAATTGAACCCTAAAACTAAATTCAACAGCAAAACCCTCCTTGTATCCCAAAATACCCCCTTGTATCCCCCTGGAATTTTCCCCAAAAATCCCCCAGCTGAACCCCTCCCTGTCCTGGGGAGCCCTCGTCGTCGCCCTGGGGGACCCCAAAAATTGAACCCCCAAAAACCCCGGAATTGTACCCTATAAAAACCCCAAACTGAACCCCCAAACCCCCCGTGCACCCCCAACTTCCCAAATTCCGTTTCCTTGTGTTCCCACCCATCCCATATTCCAATTTTTCCCCATTTTCTCCCCCCATTTTTCTCCCCATTTCCCCCATTTTTTCCCATTTTTTCCCTCATTTTTCCCCATTTTTCCCTCCATTTTTTCTCATTTCCCATTTTCCCCATTTTTTTCCCTCATGTTCTCCTGCTTTTTCCCCCACTTTCCCATTTCCCCCAACGATTTCCCTCATTTCCCCCTGTGTGTTTCCATTCCCATACATTCCCACCATCCCATATTTCTCCCCATTTTTTCTCCCTGCTTTTCCCATTTCTCCACTTTTTCCCCATTTTCCCCCATTTTCCTCATTTTTCCCCCATGATTTCCCATTTTTCCTCATTTTTCCCATTTTTCCCCTCATTTTTTCCCATTTTTCCCTCATTTCTCATTTTTCCCCATTTTTCCCTCATTTTCTCCCCATTTTTCTCCCCACATTTCCCATTTCCCCACTCTATTTCATCATTCAGTGGTTTCCATTCCCATACATTCCCACCACATCCCAAATTTCCATTTTTCCCCATTTTTTCTCTCCCGCTGTTTTTCCCCATTTCTTCCCCTCCCATTTTCCCCCATTTTCTGTATTTCCTCCTGCTTTTTCTCATTTTCACCCATTTTTCCTCGCAAGTTTCCTCTCTCCTCCCATTTTCCCCATTTTTCTCCCCCATTTTTTCTCTCTATTCTCCCCATCTTTCATTTTTTTTCCTCATTTTTCTCTCCAAGCTCCCTCACTTTCCCATTTCCCACGCATTTCCATCATTTCCCCTGTGTTTCCATTCCCATACATTCCCACCATCCCAAATTTCCATTTTTCCCCATTTTTTCTCCCCGCTTTTTCCCATTTCCTACACTTTTTCCCATTTTCCCCATTTTCCCATTTTCTCTCTCCCATTTTCCCATTTCTTCCCATTTTCCTCATTTTTCTCGCTTTTTCTCACTTCCCCATTTCCCCCACCCATTTTTCCATCATTTCCCCTGGAAATGATCGACGATCCGAGATGATGCCGATGCCCGATCGATGCCGATCGATGACGATTTATCGATTTTGTTCTATCGATGATTTATCGATGATTGATTTATCGAGTCGATCGATTCGACGATCCCCGATGACGATGATGCCGATGATGTCGATTGATGATTTGATCGATCGATTTGTCGACGATTTTATCGATTCGATTGATGACGATATCGATGCCGATGCCGATGATCGATCCTCGATGAACCGATCGAAATCGACCGATCGATGCCGATCGATTGATCCGAGCCGACGAGCCGATCGATGACGACGATCGATCCGACGACGAGCCGACCGATCGACGACCGACGACGCCGAAAGAAAGATCCGACGCCGACACGATGACGAGCCGCCGATGCCGATGGCGAAAGCGGAAAGGACGAGGAAAGGAAAGAGGTGACGGAAATGGAGCGGAAGGAAACGAGAAATAATATCTTGATTGATTGATTGACGAGACAACGGATTGACGCATTGAGACGACCGACGAATACGACGATGGATTAGATGGATTTGACTAAGATTGATTGACGATAATTGGTTCGATAGTTGATTGATCTGACTGATTGATTAGATTGATTGATTTTGATCTGGTTTGATTGATTGAACTGACTGGAGAAAAGATCTTTGAACTGAAGATGGGTTGATTCGATCAGTGATCGAAATTGATTGATCGGATCCACCAGAATTGAGCACGACCACCAGTAATTATCAGACTGATTGCATTGATTGACCGATCTGGTGATCGACTGATCTGATTTGATCTGAATTGTCGGGATCTCGAACTGGCATCGGAATCTGGCCTGCATTGAATGGAACTGGATCGGTAATTAGCTTCTAACTGAACCAGTACGGAATGGACTGACCAGTAATTTCGAGACTAACTGAACTGGTATCGGGAATGGACTGGGATCTGGCACCAGAATCGGACTGAACCAGTATCAGGCACTAACTGGGACCATTGAATGAACTGAACTGACGAACTGGGACCAGCACGGGAACAGACTGACCAGCCGGAATGGACTGACCAGTACGAATGGAATTAGACCAGCACGGGAACGGACTGACCAGTATTCAGATCGGAACTGACCAGTAGAACGACTGTTCAGATCGGCACTAACTGACCAGTACCGGAATGGGACTGACCAGAGTCGAGCACTAATCCGGGACCAGTAATTGAATGGGACTGGTCCTGCTTGGTGCTGGTTCCGTTTGATCACGTTATCCCAGTTATTGCCTGGTGGAATTGGTCCCAGCCCTATCGATAGCTGGTCCTGAAATCCCATTTTACGCTGGTCCTTGTTATCTTTGTAATTGGTCTCAGTTAGCGAATCTTAGTATTATCCCAGTCCCATTTCGGCATCGGTCCCAGTTATACCGATACTGGTCCTTAGTCCATTCCGGTACTGGTCCCAGTTAGTGCTCGATATCGGTCCCAGTCCGGTTCTTTGTTGGTCCCAGTTCCATTCTGGTACTGGTCCCAGTCCCCGCTCCCGCTGGTCCTTAACCCATCTTTCGGTGATTGGTCCCAGTCCCATTCCCGGCAGCTGGTCCCAGTCCTGTTCCCCGCGTTGGTCCCAGTTCCATTCCAGTAATTGGTTCCAGTTCCATTCCAGTACTGGTCCCAGTTAGTGCCTTATACTGGTTCCGTCCCATTCTGGTGCTGGTCCCAGTCCCATCTCGCGTCGGTTCCAGCGGTACCGGTATTGGTCCCAGTCCCATTCCCGGTTGACCCAGTTAGAAGCTGGTACCGGAACCCAGTTCCATTCCAGTATCGGGCCGCCCAGTTCCATTCCCCGCAGGTTGGTTCCAGAAGTTCCTCCATTCCAGTAATTGGTTCCAGTTAGTGTTCTCGGTATCGGTCCCAGTCCGGGTTTCAATCTTCGGTCCCAGTTCCATTCCGGTATTCGAATCCAGTCCCATTCCCCGCTGGTCCTATTGCATCCGGCACTGGTCCCAGTTATGTTCGGTATCGGTCCCAGTTCCATTCCGGTATTGGTCCCAGGACCCGTCTCGTTGGTCCCAGTCCCATCAAGTTGAAGAAGCTGGTAATCGGTCCCAGTTCCATTCCAGTACTACCCGTTCCGCCCCCAGAAGTTATCCCAGTCCCATCTCTATACTGGTCTCAGTCCTTATTCGTACTGGTCCCAGTTCCATTCCCCAGACTGGTCCCAGGACCTCGTTCTCAGCTGGTCCCAGCCGTCCCATTCCCGGTAGCAACCTTAGTCCCATTCCCTCAGATTGAACTTTAGTCCCATTCCGGTATCGGTCCCAGTTCCATTCCAGGATTGGTCCTTCCAGTCCCATTCCCCGCGGTTGGTCCCATTGGTGCCGGTACTGGTCCCAGTTATGCTCGGTATTGGTCCCAGTCCCTGTTCCTTGCAGCTGGTCCCATCCCGCCCCTGCATTCGGTCCCAGTCCCATTCAGGCCGCTCCATCCCCATCTCGTCTATCCCTGCGGTTCCCGCCCCTTTGCATAAATTTACGCATCATTTCACATCCCCGCCCCTCATTTAGATATTCCGTCTCCCCGCGCTGTTCCCGCTCGCGTCCCCCGGGCGCGGGGCCAGGATGAACGGGAACGGAACAGGAACGGAACGAACCGTCCTGGGCGCGGTATCGTGCGCGGCCCCACGGCACGGACACGGGCAGGGCGGGATGGGGAAAACGGGGAAACGGGGAAAACGGGGAAAAAAAAATGGGGAAAAATGGGGGAAAACAAAGGAAAAAATGGGGAAAAAAATGGGGAAAATAGCAAAACCCGGGGAAACGGGGAAAAATGGGGGAAAAACCCGGGGAAAATGGGGAAAAAATGGGGAAAACAAAGGAAAATCGGGGAAAGTGGAAAACGGGAAAAACCCGGGGAACGGGGAAAATGGGGAAAACAGCAAAAAAAATGGGAAAAACAGCAAAAAATGGGGAAAAACGTGGGGGAAAGTGGGGGAAAACGGGAAAAAAAGCCGGGGAAAACGGGAAAATGTGGGGAAAAAACAGTGAAAAAATGGGAAAAATGGGAAAAACCCGAGGGGAAATGGAGAAAACGGGAAAAAGCCGGGAAACGGGGAAAAATGGGGAAAACAGGAAAATGGGGAAAAATGGGGAAAACCCGGGGAAATGGAGAAAACGGGAAAAAAGCCGGGAAACAGGAAGGGGAAAACGGGAAAAACCGAAAATGGAAAAAACGAATGAAAATGGGAAAAATGGAAAAAAACACGGGGAAATGAAACCCGGGGAACGGGAAAAATGGGAAAACAGGAAAAAATGGAAACGGAAAACCCAGGAAACGGAAAATGGAAACCCACAAAGGAAAACCGGAAAATGGAAAACCCAAATACCGAAATAAAACCCAACACAGAAAGGAAGGAACGGCACAGAAAAAATAGGAAGGAAAATGGAAAAATAAAAGGAAAAATAAAATAAAAACCCGGGGAAAATGGAAATAGAAAATGGAAAATGGAAAATGGAAGGAAAATAACCCTGACCGAAAACCACACAACTGGAATGAACGGAGGAAACCCAAGGACAAGGAAAATGAACCCAGGAGAACTGAAAATAAAATAAGGAAAACCCAGGAAGAAATGGAAATGGAAACAGAAAACCAATCACCGAAACGAAACAAACAAAACAAAACGGAACAACAAAAAATGGAAAATGGAAATAAAAGACCTGGGGAAAGGAAAAAAGAGGAACAGAAAATAAAACGGAGGAAATGAAACGGGGAAATGGGAAGGAAAAGACCCAAAATAGGAAAATGGGAAGAGAACCCCAAGAAAATGGAAAATGGATAAATGGAAAATGGAATATGGAAAAATGGATGGAATGGAAAACATGGAAATGGAATGGAAAAATGGAAAATGGAACGGAAATAGGAAAATGGAAAATAATGGAAATGAAAAACGGGAGAAATGGAAGAAAAATGGAAATAAAAAAGGAAAAATGGAAAATGGAAATAATGGAATACAGAGGAAAACTTATGGAACGAAATGGAATGGAAAATGGAAATGGAAATGGAGAAATCGAATGGAAATCGAAGAGAAAATGGAAAACGGAAAAAATGGGAAAATAAAATGGGGAAATGAAATAGAGAAAAATGGGGAAAATGGGAAAATGGGATGGAAATAGAAAATGGATGGAATGGAAATATGGGATGGATGGGATGCATTAATGAGAATGGAAACACAGAAATGGGAAAATGGTGGGAGCTGGGAAAGTGAGGAAAAGCGGGAAAATAAGGGAAAAATGGGAAAATGGAAATGGGAAAAAGAAATGGAAAATGGAAAATGGAAAAGTGTAGGAAATGGAAAAGCATGGAGAAAAGATGGAAAAATGGAAAATGGAGGATGTTTGAGATGTATGGGAAATGGAGCACAGGATGATGGGAAAATCATTGGGAAATGGGAGGTGGGAGCTGGAGAAATAAGGAAAGAAAAATGGAAAATGGGAAATGGATGAGAAAGAAATGGGAAACATGAAAATGGGAGGAGAGGAAACGAGGAAAAATGGAGATGGAAAATGAAAAATGGGGAGAAGGAATGAGTGGAAATGGGAAGGAACGAATGGAAGAGGAGGGAGAAATGGAGAGCGGGGAAAGAAAAAATGGGGAAAAATGGAAATTTGGGATGGTGGGAATGTATGGGAATGGGAAACACGTGGGAAATGATGATGGGAAATCGTGGGGGAAATGGGAAATCGTGGGAAAAATGGGGAGAAAATGAGGAAAAATGGGAAAAATGGGAGAAAATGAGGAAAATGGGAAAAATGAGGGGAAAATGGGAAAAATGAGGAAAAATGGGAAATCATGGGGAAAAATGAGGAAAAATGGGGAAAATGGGAAAAAGTGGGAGGAAATGGGAAGACGGAGAAAAATGGGGAAAATGGAAATATGGGATGGTGGGAATGTATGGGAATGGAAACACAGGGGAAAACGAGGATGCATCGCGAAATGGGAAATTGGGGAAAAGCGAGGAGAGAAAATGAGGTATGGGAAAATGGGGAAATGAGAAAAAAATGAGGGAAAAATGGGGAAAATGAGGAAAAATGGGAAAAATGGGGGAAATGGGAGAAAAATGGGGAGAAAAATGGGGAAAAATTGGAATATGGGATGCAGTGGGAACACAAGGAAGCGGGGTGGGAAGTTAGTGCGGGGGTTTGAGTTCAGTTTGGGGTTTTTAGGGTACAACTCAGAGCTTTTAGTTCAATTTTTAGGGCAGAGCTTCCACTCTCGAGGGCGACAGGGAGAGTCTCGCTGGGGGATTTTTGGGGAATTCCATGAGATACAAGGGGGTATTTTGGATACAAGGGAGGGTTTTGCTTTCTGTTGAATTTCGGGTTTTAGCGGGTTCAATTCAGGGTTTTGGGGGTTCTATTTTTAGAGGGTCAGCCCGACCCGCGAGCAGGACAGGGGAGGGGTTCCGGCTGGGGGATGTTTTGAGGCGGTTTTGGGATCCAAGAAGGTTTTTGGTGTTACAGTGCTCGTTTTGGTTGAATTCGGGTTTTGGGAGTTCACTCAGCCTTTGGGGTCCACCTCAGGGTTTTGGGGGTTCAGCTTTTGAGGTCCCCAGGTCGGCCATCTCCTCGAGGGCAGGACAGGGAGGGGTAGCTGGGATGTCTCTGAGTTCCATCGTTTTAGTGTTGATTTTGGGGGTTTTGGGTTTGAATTTGGGGTTTTGCTGTTGAGTCGAGGGTTTTGAGGAGTTCACTCAGCGCTTTTGGGGTTCAATTTTCAGGGTCCCCAGGCCGCACCCGAGGGCCGCCAGGGGCAGGAGGGTTCGCTGGGGGATGTTTTTGGGAGGCGGTTTTGGGATCCAGGAAGGTTTTTTGGTGTTACAGTCTCTGCCGGGTTTACTTTGCTGCTGGGTGTTTTAAAGGTTCAGTCCCGTTTAGCACCTTTTGAGGGTCCCCAGGCCGCACCCCCAGGGCCTGGGAGCGCGCCCGGCGCGCGCCTGCCGCTTACAGCCCGAGCCGCTGAGGCCGGTGTTGCGACTGGCAGTTGGCCGCTGGCGCTGCCACTCGCCCAGCGAGGGTCAGCATCACCTGGACAAAGGCGCTCCATCATGCGGCTGACCATCAGCTACCTGCGCGTGCTGCGCCTGCTGGCCGCGGGTCAGCCCCCAAAATACCAGGGTACCCCAAAATACACTCCGGGACCCCGGGATCCATAGGGAACCCCTAAATCCATAGGGAACCCTCCCGACCATCCACGCTACCAGCTACCTGTCGCTATGCCCGCCTGCTGGCCGCAAGTCAGCATCCCATAATAACCGGGACACCCCAAAAATACACCGGGGTACCCCAAAAATACACCGGGACTTGGGATCCATAGGGAACCCTAAATCCATGAGGGAACCCTCCCCTGACCATCAGCTGCCTGAAGTGCGCTAGCGGTCAGCATCCCACAATAACTGGGGTACCCTAAAAATACACCGAGGTACATCTGGCTGGGACCCCCAAAAATAGAGAGAGAATCCACCCCTGAACCCCAAAAATGTACCCGGATCCCCCAAAATACAGCAGGACTCCAAGAATACACCGACTAAATGCAGCGGGTACCCCAAAATACAGCGGACCACAAAATACATGCGTGCACCCCAAAATGCAGCAGGAATCAACGAGCTACACAAAAAGCACACCCAGGACACCCTGCAAAAATACAAGCGGGACTAAAATACAGCCTGTGGGACTTAAAATGCAGCGGGAATCAACCCCGAACCACAAAATACACTCTGGCACCCCAAAATACAGCGGGACCAAAAATACAGCTGACACCCCAGAAATCCCAAAAAATACACCCGACACCCCTAAAATCCACGGAGCTCGAGCCAAAAATTCACCGGGACCCCCTGGAAATCTCAAATCGACCTCCCCTAGTCCCTGGGTGGTCCCAACCCCTCACCCCCCCAACTTGACCTTTTTGGGACCCCCAATTTTGGGGACTCCCTGACGCGCCTCCCAAAACGCAAATTCCCCCAAAACCCACAAAAACTCCCCAACAGCCACACTCCACGGGGGTGGGACCAGTTTACCCTCACTCAAAATCTGACTTTTTGACTCACTCTTAGGGACCCCTGACGCAGGGCCCCTCCCTCATCTCCCTCCAGCCCTTTGGAAATTCTCCGAGCAAAACTCGAACAGCCACACCCGTCGGGTGGGACTGGTGTTTACCCTCACTGACGACTCCCTGACTCCTTTTGGGGACCCCCACCTTTGAGGACTGACGCCCCGCAGGCTGCGGGCGGGCGGCGTGCCGCGCGGTGGACGGTTGTTACCTGTGCAGGCGCTTGAGCTGCTTCTTTGATGGTGCTGAGCTGCAGGGGCGGGGACATGATCTACCTGTCCGAGAACGTCCAGCCGCCTGCTGGGCTCGGCTCAGCCAGGTGAGCCACACACACGCAGAAACACGGAAACACCCGAAAAAGACCCGGAGACAGCCGAAACAACCCGAAACACGCGAAAAATGCCGAAAGACCCTCGGAAACAGCCGAAAACGCTGAAAAATGCTCGAAAATTCAAAAATGCCGAAAAATGCGAAGCCGCGAAACACCCGTAAAGACAGCACGAAAACGCAAAAATGCCGAAAACACCCAAAACGCGCAAAGACCGGAAACACCCCGAAACACCCCGAAACAACCCGAAAACACCCCGGAAAACACTCCAAAAATACCCGAAAATAACCCGAAAACACGCGGAAAGCAGCGCGAAAAACACCCAAAACCACCTTCCGAAAACACCCAAAAACACTCCCGAAAAACAGCAATAAACACCCTAAAACACCTCGAAAAACACTCCCAAAAGCACTCAAAACACCACGAAAAGCACCTCCCTTGAAAACATCCCAAAACACCGAAAAAATACCCTGAAAAGACCAAAAACCACCCGCGAAAACTCTGAAAACAATTCTGAAAACACCAAAACACATCCCTAAACACCTTTAAAACACCCAAAACCGCTGAAAACACCGAGCCTACCCCGAAACGCGAAAAACACCCAAAACCACCCAGAAACACACACGAAAACACCCTGCAAAAATGATTCCCACACGCAAAAACCTTGAAAACAACCTGAAAAGACCATACACGAAAACACAAAACGCACCCGAAACACTAGAAACACCCAAAAACCACCGAAAACACCCCAAAACACCCGAAAAACAACCCAATAAACACCCCAAAACACTCCAAAAACGCCGCAGAAAACACCGAAAAATGCTCCTGGAAAGAGACCCAAAAACCACTAGACGCCTGAAAACACTGAAAAACACTGGACTATCTCCTGAAAATGCCGAAAACACCCCAAAACACCGAGAAAACACCCACGAAAGCACCCTGAAAACATCCCGAAAACACTCGAAAATGCCGAAACACCCGAAAACGCGAAAAAATGCCGAAAGACCCAAAAAACGCGAAAAACACTGCGAAATCACCCCAAAAACACCCCAAAAGCACATCCGAAAACACTTGTAAAACACTTAAAAACCACCGAAAACACCCGAAAACACCCCAAAAAACACCTGAAAACACTCGAAAACACCCCAAAAACACCGAAAACACCCCAAAAACGCGAAAACACTACGAAAAATGCCCGAAAATACAAAAAACCGAAAACACCCAAAAACATCCTCGCAAAATCCCAAAAACACCCCAAAAACCACCCGAAAACAACCCGAAAACACTTGAAAACCACCCCAAAAACACCCGAAAACATCAAAACAACCCGAAAACACCCCAAAAAACACCCCCAAAAAAACTCCTAAAGCACCCCGAAAACACCCCGAAAATCCGCCCGGGGGGATCCCCAAAATCAGCTCGGGGGAGACCCCAAAAATCTGGGGAGGGGGCCCAAAAATTCTGGTGGGGGCTTTAAAAATCTGCCGGGAGAAGCCCCAAAATTTTCCGGGAGAGCCCCAAAAATCTGTCGGGAGGGGCCCCAAAATTTGTTGGAGGGACCCCAAAATTTGTCGGGGTGGCCCCAAAAATCTGGGGGAGAAGACACAAAAAAACTTCCGGGGGGGAGCCCCAAAAATCCGCCTGGGGGGTCCCAAAAATCCCTCAGGGGGGTCCCCAATTCTGGGGATGCTGGTCCCAAATTTGGGGTGTGACCCCCCGACCCCCCAAATTCAGGGTGTGATCCCCTCCCCAAATTCGGGGTGTGGCCTTGTAAATTTTTGGGTGACCTCCCCCTCCAAATTTTGGGTGACACCCCGCCCCCCAAATTAGCTGTGGGACCCCTCCCCAAATTTGGGGTGACACCCCTCCCCAAATTCGCGGTGTGACCCTCCCCCAATTTTGGGTGACGCCCCCCTCCCAGAATTTTGGGTGACGCCCTCCTCCCCAATTTGGGTGGCCCCTTCCCAAAATTTGAGGTGTGACCCCTCCCCAGTTTTGGGTGAGCCCCCTCCCCCAATTTGGTTGACACCCCCCAAATTTTGTGTGACGCCCCCTCCCCAATTTTTGTGTGACGTCCCCTCCCCAAATTTGGGTGATGCCCTCCCAAATTAAGCGGTGTGACTCCTCCCAATTTGGGTGACGCCCCTCTCCCAATTTGGGTGACGCCCCCTCCCCAATTTTGTGTGACGCCCCTCCCCGATTTGGGTGACCCCCTCCCCAAATTTGGGGTCACGCCCCCTCCCCAATTTGGGTGACGCCCCCTCCCACTGGCGCCCCCAGCTGGAGCTGATCGGGCACAGCGTGTTCGATTCGTCCCATCCCTGCGACCACGAGGAGCTGCAGGACGTGCTGGGGCCGCGGCACGGTGAGACCCCTCCCCAAATTACATCAACCCCGGGACCCCTCCCCAAATTAACATAACAACACCGGCACGGTGAGACCCCTCCCCAAATTAGCCAAATGTCCCCAGGACCCCTCCCAAATTAACATAACAACACTGGCAGGGTGAGACCCTCCCAAATTAACCAAATGTCCCTGGACCCCTCCCCAAATTAACATAACAACACCGGCAGGGTGAGACCCCTCCCAAATTAACCAAATGTCCCCGGGACCCTCCCAAATTAACATAACAACACCGGCAGGGTGAGACCCCTCCCAAATTAACATTAACCCCCTGAACCCCTCCCAAAATAACATTAACCCCCCGAGACCCCTCCCCAAATTAACATCAACCCCCGGGACCCCTCCCAAATTAACATAGTGACAGCGGCAGGGTGAGACCCCTCCCCAAATTACATCAACCGCCCGGGACCCCTCCCAAATTAACATAACAACACTGGCGGGTGGACCCCTCCCAAATTAACATTAACCCCCTGGACCCCCTCCCAAAATAACATTAACTCCCCGAGACCCCTCCCCAAATTAACATCAGCCACCGAGACCCTCCACAAATTAAAATAACAACACCGGCACGGTGAGACCCCTCCCAAATTAACATAACAACCCCGAGAAATAGCCTGAGAGCCCCTCCCCAAATAAACTCCCTGAGGCATGAAGAGCCTGGGACTCCCCAGACCCCGAGATCCCCAAATCGGGGATCCCCAAATTCTAGGACCCCCCTGACCCCTGGGACCCCCCAATTCCTGTGACCCCCCAAACCCTGGGACCCCTCCCCAATTCCTGGGACCTCCCACAGGGGCCGGGGCGCAGCTTCCTGAGCACGAATCCCCTCTGGGACCCCCAAACTGCAGGACCCCCAGTCCCGGGGATCCCCACTCCTGTGACCCCCGATCCTCACGACCCCCGACCTAGTGGGACCCCCCAATTCCTGGGAACCCCGTGAGTGAGGGGCTGTAGCTTTCCCTGAGCCACCTAAAAATCCCCTGTGGCTCCCCCAGACCCCTGACCCCCAAATTCTGGGGATCCCCAAATTCCTATGACCCCCGATCCCTCAGTGACCCCCCGACCCCGCTGTGCCCCCAGGGGTCCCCGGCATGGGGGAGCTGAGCTTCCAGCTTCTCCTAGCATGAAGAGCACCCTGGCCGGGAGGCGGTGCCTGAACCTGAAAGCCAGTGGGGAAGGTGCACACGAACGTGAGACATTGGGGACATTGGGGGTTGAGGTTGTGATGCGAGACACTGGGGAACATTAGGGGGATTGGGGACATTTAGACATTAGGGGACATTGAGGGATTAGGACATTAGGGGCATTTGGGACATTAGACAGTGGGGACAGTGGGGACAGTGGGGACATTTGGGGACATTAGGGAACATTGAGACATTGGGAACACTGAGGGATTGGGGACATTGGGATATTGGGGGAGGACATTTGCGGGGATTGGGGACGTTGGGGGATTGGGGACATTGGGGACAGTGGGACATTTAGGGACATTGGGGACAGTGGGGACATTTAAGGAACAGTGGGGACAGTGGGGACATTTGGGAGACACTGAGGATTGGGGACATTAAGGGATATTTGGGGGATTGGGGGACTGGGGACAATGGAGAGGGATTAGGGACATTAGGGGACATTAGGACATTGAGAACTATTAGGGGACATTTGGGGACAGTGGGGGATTGGGACTGAGACCCTTGAGGGACCCTGGGGAGTTGGGACATTGAAAGATCACACTGGGGACATTTGGGACATTGGGGGACATTGGGGGATTGGGGACATTGGGGACAGTGGGGGACATTTAAGGGGACATTGAGGGATTTGGGACATCTGGGGACACGCAGAACTATTTGGGGACCTTGGGGGACATTGGAATATTGGGGACATTGAAGGTACTGGGGAACATGGGATTGGGGACATTGGGGATTGAGGGGACATTGGGGGACATTGGGGGATATTGGGGGACACGTGTGGACATTAGAGTTAGACAGTGGGGGATTGAGGACACTGGGGGACATTGACATTGGGGATGTGGAGACATTGGGGGATATTAGGGGATTGGGGACAGTGGGGGATTAGGGGACATTAGGGGGACACTGGGGACATTGGGGATATTGAGGGACATTAGAGACGTGGGGGATTGGGGACAGTGGGGGATTGAGGACATTGTATCATCGGACATTGGGAGATATTAGACATTAGATATTGAGAAAATGGGGGACAATAGGGGGACATTGGGGGATTGGGGATTGCAGGGACATTAGGGGACGTGGGGGTATTGGGGATATTAGACATTAGACATTTGGGGACATTGGGGACAGTGGGGCTGCAGGATCCTGAGGGTTCCTTGGCGATTTGAGGTGACTCGGGGAGTTTCTTTGATTTCAGGAAAAATCCCAGGGGGTCTCGGGAATCTTTGGGGGAGATTTTGGGGTGAATCCGTCGAGTTCCTGAGGATTTAGGGAAAAATCCCGGGGATTCCTGAGGAATTTTGGGGGAGATTTAGGGTGAATCCGGGGGGTTCTTTGGGAATTCGGACTGTATTTTCGGCTGATTTCGGGGTTTCCCGTGGATTCTAGAGTGAATCGTTTCCCGTGGATTCGAGGGAGTGATTTCGTTTCCCGTGGATTTGGGGGGTTCCCCGTGGATTTCGAGTGAGTCGGGAGGTTTCCCGTGGATTTGGGGGTTTCCCATGATTTCGAGGTGAATCGAGAGGTTTCCGTGGATTCGGGAGCTTTCCCGATGGATTTCAGCGGTATTTCAGGGTGATTTAGGTTTCCCCAGTGATTTCAGGGTTTCCCATGATTCTGAGGTGAATCAGTTCTTTAGAATTTCGGGCTGTATTTTGGGGTGAATCCAGGAGTTTCCCGTGGATTTCGAGGGGTTTCCCCTTGATTTCGGTGAATCCCGCCCTCCGCCCAGGTGCTGCACTGCGCGGGCCACATCACGCCGCGTACTCAGGGGCCAGTGACCCCCTGCGCTGGTGCTGATCTGGCTCGATCCCGCACCCGGCGCCATCGATGCGCGCTGGGCTCAAGACCGTCCTCCACCCGCCACTCCCATGGACATGAAGTTCTGCGATGACAGAGTAGGGGACCCCAAAAACCCCGAGGCCACAGACCCCCGGATTCTGAACCCCTGCAAAGGCAGCACGCCCCAAATTTCTCTCAAAACCCAAGAAATGGCTCGGGGTTTTGCACTGAAAACTCCCCAAAAATCATCAGGCCCCCAAATTCTCCCCAAAAATCCCTAAGGAGCCCCTCAGGATTTCCCTCAAAATCTCCCCAAAATCACTAAGGGAGCCCCTCAGAGTTTCCCCCAAAATCTCCCCAAAAATCCTAAGGGCCCTCAGGTTCACCCAAATCTCCCTCCCAAAATCCTCAAGGAACCCGTCGAGTTTACCCCAAAACATCCCAAAATCCTCAAGGAATCCTCCCAAAAGTCTCCCAAAAATCACTAGGGAGCTCTTCAGGTTTCCCCAAAATCTCCCAAAATCCCCAAAGGAACCCTCAGGATTTCATCCAAATCCCCAAAATCCCCAAGGAACCCTCAGGATTTCACCTCAAAATGCCAAAGGAACCCTTCGGGAATTAACTCTGAAATCCTCAAAGGAACTCCTCGAGTTTTACACCAAACATCCCAAAATCCTCAAGGAGCCCCTCAGGATTTCTGCCCAAATATCCCTCCCAAAATCCTCGAGGAACCCGTCGGATTTTGCCCCAAAGCACTTCCCTGAAATCCTCAAGGGAATCCCCTCAAAATCTCCCAAAATCCTAAGGAGCCCTCAGGATTTCCCCTCAAAATCTCCCAAAAATCATAAAGAGCCCCTCAGGATTTCCCCAAAATCTCCCCAAAAATCCTAAGGAGCCCCTCAGAGTTTCACCCAAAATCCCCAAAATCCCCAAGGAACCCGATCAGGATTTCACCTCAAAATCCCAAAGGAACCCTTCAGATTAATTCTGAGAATCCTCGAGGAACCCGTGGGGATTTTACCCCTAAACTCCCCAAAATCCTCAGGGAACCCCCAAAGAATCTCCCAAAATCCCTAAAAGGCCCCCCAGGGTTTCCCAAAATCTCCCCAAAAATCCCTAGGGAGCCCCTCAGGATTTCACCCAAATCTCCTCTCAAAATCCTCAAAGGAACCCGTCGAGTTTGCGAAAACTCCCCAAAATCACTAAGAAGCCCCCAAAATCTCCCCAAAAATCCTAAGGAGCCCCTCAGGTTCCCTCAAAATCTCCCCAAAAATCCCTAAGGAGCCTCAGGATTTCCCCAAAATCTCCCAAAAATCCTAAGGGAGCTGCTCAGGATTTTACCCAAATCTCCCTCCCAAAGATCCTCCAAGGAACCCGTCGGGTTTTGCTTCTAAAACTTCCTGAAATCTCAAGGAGCCCCTTCAGGATTTTTACCCTGAAATTCCCAAGAAGCCGCTCGAGTTCCCCCAAAATTTCCCCAAAATCCCAAAGGAACCTCTCGGGATTTCCCCAAAAATCTCCCAAAATCCCCAATTAACCCCTCAGGTTCACCCAAAACTCCCCAAAATCTTCAGGATTTCACCCCAAAATCCCCAATGAACCCCTCAGGATTTCACCCCAGAAAACTCCCCCAAAATCTTCAAGATTGACCTCAGGATTTCACCCCAAAATCTCCCCAAAAATCCTCAAGGTTTCTCTCAGGATTTCACCCCAAAGAATCCCCAAACCCCCCAAATCTGGTGCTTTCCGGTGCCCCCAGAAACCCCCTGACACCCCAAAACCAGGACCCCCCAGACCCCCAAATTCCAGACCCCAAACACCCCAAAATCACCCTCGGATCCCCCAAATCCCCCAAAACTTCGGCACCCCCGGTGATTTTTGGGAGTCGCGAAGTCACTAGCGATCATTAGGGGTGACCCCCTTCTTTTGGGGTGACCCCGGTGATTTTTAGGGTGACCCCGGTGATTTTGGGGGGGCGCCCAGGATCGAGAGTGGCGGGTCCCCTCTGGGATTTTGGGGTGTGGGATCACTGTGGTTTGGGGTGACCCCGGTGATTTTAGGGTGACCTCGATAATTTTGAGCGTGCAGGATCGGGAGGTGGCGGGTCCCCTCTGGGATTTTGAGGGTGCGGATTCAGAGGATTTTAGGGGTGACCCGGTGATTTTTGGGGTGACCCCGGTGATTTTAGGGGTGACCGCGGTGATTTTTGGGTGCAGGATCGAGGGGAGGTGGCGGGTCCCCCTCTGGGATTTTGGGGGTCTTGATTCAGAGGGATTTTGGGGTGACCCCCGATAATTACAGGCTTAGGATCTGGGAGGTGGCCGGGTCCCCTCTGGGATTTTTAGGGTGTGGGATCACAGCGGTTTAGAGGTGACCCCAGTGATTTTGGGGTGACCCCGATAATTTTGGGGTGCAGGATCGGGGAGGTGGCCGGGTACCACCCCGAGGAGCTCCTGGGCTGTTCCCTCTACGAGTTCGTCCACGCGCTCGACTCCAACACCCTGAGCCGCAGCGTCCACACCCGTGAGTGACCCCGAACCCCAAAATCCACCTGGGAACCCCGAAATCCACCTAGGGAACCCCAAAACCCGCTGGGGAATCCCGAAATCCACCTGGGAACCCCGATATCTCCATGGGGAACCCCAAAACCCTCTGGGGAACCCCAAAATCTCCATGGGAAACCCCAAAAATCTAGCTCGGGAACCCCAAAATGTCCATAGAAACCCCAAATCCACCTGGGGAACCCCAAAATCTCCATGGGGAACCTGAAACCCGCTGGGGAACCCCAAAACCCGCTGGGAACCCCGAAATCTCCATGGGAAACCCGAAACCCCCTGGGAACCCCGAAATCTCCATGGGAAACCCAAAATCAGCTCGAGAACCCCCAAAATCTCCATGGGAAACCCCAAATCCACCTGGGGAACCCCCAAAATCTCCATGGGGAACCTGAAACCGGCTGGGGGAACCCCCTAAAACCAGCTAGGGAACCCCAGAAATCTCCATGGGGAACCCCGAAATCTGCCTGAGAAACCCAAAATCTCCATGGGAACCCCAAAATCTCCATGGGGAACCCCGAAACCCACCTGGGGAACCCGAAACCCACCTGGAAAACCCAAAATCTCCGTGGGAAACCCAAAATCCACCTGGGGAACCCCAAAATCTCCATGGGAAACCCAAAATCCACCCAGGAACCCCGAAACTCGCTGGGGAACCCCAAAATCTCCGTGGGAAACCCAAAATGAGCTCGGGAACCCCAAAATCCACACGGGAAACCCAAAATCTCCATGGGGAACCCAAAATCCACCTGGGGGACCCCAAAATCTCCATGGGGACCCCAAAATCTGCTCGGGAACCCCGAGATTTATATGGGAAAGTCCCTGTGCACCTGGAAATCCCAAATACCTGCCTGGAAATGCTCCTAAAACTTTCTTGGAACCCCAAAATCACATCGGGAGCTAGAAATTCGCCCAAAACCCCCCAAATCCGCCTGGGAATCCTAAATACCGTCCTGGAAATTCCCACAAAACTTCCCCGGGAGCCCCAAAATCCCCCCAAATCCCCCCTGAACACCCCGTGGGACACCCCAAAACCCATCCAGGGCACCCCCAAATCCCCCCAAATTCCCCAAATTTCAGTGCTCAGCAAGGGCCAGGCCGTGACCAGCCAGTACCGGTTTGGGGACCCCCAAACCCCAAGGGACCCCCAAACCCCCAAATTCCCCAAATTTCAGAGTGCTGAGCATAGGGCCAGGCCGTCACCAGCCAGGCTGCAGTTTGGGACCCCCAAAGCCCCCAAAGCCCCCAAATTCCCCCAAATTTCAGTGCTGAGCAAGGGCCAGGCCGTGACCAGCCAGTACGGTTTGGGACCCCCAAACCCCCAGGACACCCCAAGCCCCCAAATCCCCCCAAATTTCCAGTGCTGAGCAAGGGCCCAGGCCGTCACCAGCCATTACCGGTTTGGGACCCCCAAACCCCCAAATTCCCCAAATTTCAGTGCTGAGCAAGGGCCAGGCTGTCACCAACCAGTACCCGGTTTGGGACCCCCAAGCCCCAAATTCCCCAAATTTCAGTGCTGAGCAAGAGGCCAGGCCGTGACCAGCCAGTACGTTTAGGACCCCCCAAACCCCCAAATTCCCCAAATTTCAGTGCTGAGCAGGGGCCAGGCAAGTCACCAGCCAATACGGTTCTGGCCAGCGGAGTTCCTCTGGCACGGGCCCAGGCCACCGTCATGGTGAAGCTGACCCCCGAGGGGCATCGTGTGCCTGCACTCGTGCTCAGGTGGGACTGTACAGAGGGACAGAGGGCGGGGGTTAGGGACGACGAGAGGGATTTGGGGGATTTGAGGATTGGGGCATTTGGGACATTTGGGACATTTGGGGACGTTTGGGGACATTGGGGGGAGTTGGGGGATTTGAGAGATTTGGAGGATTAGGGACATGTGGGGGACTGGGGGATTTAGGGATGTTTGAGGGATTGGGTACATTGGGGACATTGTGGGGAGTGGGGAACGTGGGGACATTAGGGGACATTTGGGGGTATTGAGAGTTTGGGGATGTTTGAGAGGATTAGACATTGGGGACATTTGGGACATTTGGGGGACGTTTGGGGACAGTGTAGAGAGACAGGGGTTGAGGACATTGGGGGGAGTGGGGGACGTGGGAGGTTGGGGATTAGGGACATTAGGGGACATTTGGGGGGATTTGGGATGTTTGGGGGATTTGGGACTTTTGGGGACATTAGGGGACATTTAGGACATTTGGGACATTTGGGGGACATTGGGAACATTGGGAGGATTTGGGGTTTGGGGACAGTGGGGACCTTGGGGGGGATTTGGGGGGATTTGGGGATTGGGGACATTTGGGACATTAGGGGGGATTTAGGGGACACTGGGGGGATTGGGGACAGTGGGGAGATTAGAGTTTGGGGGATTTGGGACATTAGGGACATTAGGGGACATTGATTTGGGACATTAGGAGGTTGGGGGGTTGGGGATTGGGGACATTAGGGGACATTTGGGACATTTGGGGGATGTTTGAGGGACATTGAGAGTTAGGGGATTTAGAGTTGGGGATTGAGGAACATTAGAGTTGGGGGATTAGGGGACATTGGGGGATTAGGGGGATTTGGGGGATTAGGGACATTAAGGACATTTGGGGGGTTTTTGCGGATGTTTGGGGGATTTAGGGACTTTTAGGGGACATTAGGGACATTTAGGACATTTGGGACATTTGGGGACATTGAGGGAACATTGGGAGGATTTGGGGGTTTAGGGACATTAGGGTACATTAGGGGAGATTAGAGGGGATTTGGGAGTTAGGGACATTAGGGGACATTAGGGACTTTTAGGGGAGTATTAAGGAGGTTGGGATGTTAGAGAGTTAGGGGACATTAGGGGACATTTAGGACATTTTGAGGGGACGTTTAGAGGACATTAGGGGATTAGAGTTTAGAATTATTTGGGGATTAGGAACATTAGAGGGATTTGGGGGGATTAGGGACATTAGAGAGGGGGATTTAGAGTTTGAAGTTAGGGGACATGGGGACAGTGGGGGGATTTAGGATGTTTGGGGGGATTTAGGACTTTTAGGGACATTAGGGACATTTAGGACATTTGGGACATTTAGGGGGACATTAGGAACATTAGGAGGATTTGGAGGTTTAGGGGACAGTAGGGGACCTTGGGGGATTTAGGAGGATTTGGGGTTAGGGACATTTGGGACATTAGGGGGATTTAGGGGACACTACTGAGTTAGGGACAGTGGGGAAATTAAGGATTTGGGGAGTTGGGACATTAGGGACATTAGGGACATTAGAGTTGGGACATTAGGAAGTTGGGGGATTTGATTTAGGGACATTAGGGACATTTAGGACATTTAGGGGACGTTTAGGGGACATTAGGGGAGATTTAGGGGGATTTCAGGGGATTTGGGGATTAGGGACATTAGATTGGGGAGGTGGGAGTTTGGGGGATTAGGGACATTTGGGGACATTAGGAGATTAGAGTTGGGGGATTAGGGACATTAGGGGACATTTAGGGGAGTTTCAGGATGTTTAAGAGTTGGGACTTTTAGGGGACATTAGGGACATTTAGGACATTTGGGACATTTAAGGGGACATTAGGAACATTAGGAGGATGGGACTTTAGGGGTTTTAGGGACAGTAGGGACAGCAGGGAGTTAGGGAGATTTAGGATATTAGGGGACATTTGAGGGATTAGGGACATTTAGGGGACACTAGATTTAGGGACAGTGGGAGAGTAGGGGGATTAGGGACATTAGGGACATTTAGGAATATTTAGAGTGATTAGGGGATATTTAGGACATTTAGGGGACATTTAGGGGACAGTAGGGGACATTTGGGGGGATTGGGGACATTAGGGGACGTTTAGGGATATTTAGGGGGATTTGGAATGTTTGGGGATTAGGGACATTTTAGGACATTTGGAGGATTAGGGACATTTAGGACATTTAGGGACAGAATAGGGACATTAGGGGGATTTAAGGATATTTAGGCGTTGGGGGGATTTGGGAGATTTGGGACAGTAGGGACATTTAGGACATTTAGGAATATTTAGGGAGATTTAGGATATTTGGGGGATTGGGGGGCGGTGGGGAGGACATTGAGGAACATTAGGGACATTTAGGGACATCAGGGGACATTAGAGGATTTGAGGACCTTGGGGACATTGAGGGGATTAGGGACATTGGGACAATAGGGACATTTAGGGGACATTTGGGATATTTAGGGGACATTTGGGCAGCTTGTGGCGTCATAGAGGACACTAGGGACATGATAACATAGGAAGTTTGAAGGATATTTTGGGGGTTGAGGACACTAGGGACACTGGGGGAGTTTGGGGATTTAGGGACATTAGGGACATTTGGGGGATTTGGGACATTTTTGGGAATTGGGGAATGTTTGAGACAGGGAGGACACTGGGGAGATTTGGGGACATTCGAAGGGACATTTGGGGGGATTAGGGACACTGGGGGAGGGTCCCGAGGAGACAGAATGGGATGGGGACCCCCCAAATCCCAGCACCCCCTAAATGTCCCCGGGGCAGGAATTAGGGGACCCCCAAACCCCTCAGGGACCCCAAACCCCTCAGGGACCCCCCAATCCCCTCAGGGAACCCCAAACCCCTCAGAGACCCCCCAAACCCCTCGGGGACCCCCCAAACCCCTCAGGGACCCCACAGAAACTACTCGAGGATGAGTCAGAACCCACTAAACCCCTCGGGACCCCCAAGCCCCTGGGGACCCCTCCAAACCCCTCAGGGACCCCCAAACCCCTCGGGACCCCTCAAACCCCTCAGGGACCCCCCAAACCCTCAGGGCCTCCCCCCCAAATCCCTCAGGGACCCCCAAACCCTCAGAGACCCCCCAAACCCCTCAGGGACCCCGAAACCCCTCGAGGATGAATCAGGGACCCCCCAAACCCTCAGGGACCCCCCAAACCCCTCAGGGACCCCCCAAACCCCTCTGAGACCCCCAATCCCTCAGGGACCCCCAAACCTCGGGGACCCCCAAACCCCTCAGGGACCCCAAACCCTTCAGGGACCCCCAAACCCTCAGAGACCCCCCAAACCCCTCAGGGACCCCTGACCCCTCAGGGAACGCCCCCCAATCCCCTCAGGGACCCCCCAAACCCCTCAGAGACCCCAAACCCCGGGGACGGTGGGGACCCCCGGGTTTGAGCTCGCTGACGCCCCCAGCCAGCGTGGAGCAGCGGAGCTCGTGCTATCCCTGGAGCAGACCCAGCGCCGCCAGCCCGGGAGGCGGCCCGGCGACTCCCCGCCCCCCGCCCCGCCAGGGACCCGCGGAGGCCGTGCTGGACCTGAGCCTGGGTGAGACTGGGGAGCCACTGGGAGCCACTGGGAGGATGGGGGGGATTGGGGGGATAGGGGATTAGGAGAGGCGACTGGGAGGGGACTGGGGGGAACTGGGAGCCACTGGGGAGCGACTGAGAGGGAATGGGGGAGGGACTGGGAGCCACTGGGAGCGACTGGGGGGACTGGGAGCGACTGGGAGGGGCTGGGGGAGACTAGGGGAGCCACTGGGAGCCACTGGGAGGGATGGGGGGTTGGGGGGATTGGGGGACTGGGAGGCGACTAGGAGGCTGACTGGGGGGCATTGGGGATTGGGGGGATTGGGGGGCACTGGGAGGGATTGGGGGGACTGGGAGCGACTGGGAGGGGATGGGGGAACTGGGATGAACTGGGAGGGGGATTGGGGGGGGGATTGGGGGGCGACTGGGAGGGACTGGGAACGACTGGGAGGGACTGGGGGGGGGGATTGGGGGGACTGGGAGCGACTGGGAGGGACTGGGGGGACTGGGAGGGAATGGGGGGAGACTGGGATGGACTGGGAGAGGATTGGAGGGATTGGGGGCGACTGGGATGGACTGGGGGGGACTGGGAGCGACTGGGAGCCACTGGGAGGCGACTGGGGGAATTTGGAGGGATTGGGGAGGGATTGGGGGGGGACTGGGAGGGACTGGGAGCGACTGGGAGCGACTGGGGAGGAGAGATAAGAGGATTGGGAGGCGACTGGGGAGAGGGACTGGGAGCGACTAGGGGAGACTGGGGAGGACTGGGGGACTGGGGAAGATTTTTAGGATTTTTGGGGTCCAGGTTATTTTGGGTTATTTTAGGTTATTTTTAGGTTATTTTGGGGATTTTTCAGGGGTCTCACCCTGTTTCCCCCAGGGCTGGGGAGCCCCAGAGGGTCCTAGAAGGGTCCCAGGGTTATTTGGGAGATTTTTTCGGGGGTTATTTTGGGGTTTATTTTGGGATTTTTTAGGGGTCCAGGTTATTTTCAGGTTTATTTCAGGGGGTCAGGGGTTATTTTTAGCTGCTTTTCAGGGTTATTTTTGGGTCCCAGGTTATTTTGGGTTATTTTTGAGGGATTTTTCCAGGGTCTCACCCTGTTCCCCCAAGGGCTGGGGGTCCAGGGGTCAGGAGTTATTTAGGGGATGTTTTCAGGGGTCCAGGGTTATTTTGGGATTATTTACGGCTGATTTTTTCCGGGGTCCCGGGGTTATTTTGGGTTATTTTGGGTTATTTTGGGTTATTTTGGGTTTTTATTCCGGGGGTCTCACCCTGTTCCCCCCCAGGGCTGGGGGTCCCGGGGGAGTCCCAGGTTATTTTGAGGATTTTCAGAGGGGTCCCAGGGTTATTTTCAGGTTTATTCCGGAGGTCCAGGGTTATTTTTAGGGGATTTTTCAGGGGTCCAGGGTTATTTTAGGTTATTTTGAGGTTATTTTTGGGTTTTATTCAGGGTCTCACCCTGTTCCCCCAGGGCTGGGAGGTCCCAGAGGGGTCCAGGGAGTCCCAGGGTTATTAGGGATTTTTCGGGGATTATTTTGGGTTTCTATAGGGGTTTTTTCAGGGGGTTTTGGGGTCCAGGTTATTTAGGGTTATGGGTTATTTTTAGGGTTTTATTTCGGGGGTCTCACTGTTCCCCCAAGGCTCAGAGTCCTGGGGGTCTATCACGAGGATTTTTTTCAGGGGTCCCCGGGCTTATTTTCGGGTTTATTTCGGGGGTCCAGGGTTATTTTAGGGATTTTTTCGGGGTCCCGGGTTATTTTGGGTTATTTTGGGTTATTTTGGGTTTTATTTCGGGGGTCTCACCCTGTTCCCCCCCAGGGCTGGGGGTCCCGGGGGGGGTCCTGGGGGTCCCGGGGTTATTTGGGGATTTTTTCGGGGGTTATTTTGGGGTTTATTTTGGGATTTTTAGGGGTCCCGGGTTATTTTCGGGTTTATTTCGGGGGTCCCGGGGTTATTTTTGGCTGCTTTTTCGGGGTTATTTTTGGGTCCGGGTTATTTTGGGTTATTTGAGGGATTTTCAGGGTCTCACCTGTTCCCCCAGGGCTGGGGGTCCCTAGGGGAGTCCCAGGGTTGTTCCCACAGGGGATGTTTTCAGGGGTCCGGGGTTATTTTAGGATTATTTTGGCTGATTTTTTCAGGGTCCAGGGTTATTTTTAGGTTATTTTAGGTTATTTTGGGTTTTATTCAGGGGTCTCACCCTGTTCCCCCCAGGGCTGGGGGTCCCGAGAAGTCCCGAGGGTCCCAGGGTTATTTGAGGGATTTTTTACGGAGTTATTTTGGGGTTTATTTTGGGATTTTTTTCGGGGTTTTTTTGGGGTCCCGGGTTATTTGGGGTTATTTTGGGTTATTTTGGGTTTTTATTCAGGGTCTCACCCTGTTCCCCCAGGGCTGGGAGTCCTGGGGGGTCCAGGTTATTTTGAGGATTTTTAGGGGGTCAGGTTATTTCGGGTTTATTTAGGGGGTCCGGGGTTATTTTAGGGGATTTTTCGGGGTCCCGGGTTATTTTGGAGTTATTTGGGTTATTTTGGGTTTTATTTCGGGAGTCTCACCCTGTTCCCCCAGGGCTGGGGGTCAGGGGGTCCTAGGGGGTCCAGGGTTGTTGGGGATTTTTTGAGTTATTTTGGGGTTTATTTTGGGATTTTTTTCGGGGTTTTTGGGGGTCAGGTTATTTAGGTTATTTTGGGTTATTTTGGGTTTTATTTCGGGGTCTCACGCTGTTCCCCAAGGGCTAGGGGTCCCAGGTTATTTTCAGGGTTTATTTCGGGGTCCAGGGTTATTTTAGTTGGTTTTTGGGGGTTTTGGGGTCCTGGATTATTTTAGGTTATTTTTGAGGGATTTTTCCAGGGGTCTCACCTGTTCCCCCAGGGCTCAGGGGTCCCGAGGGGGGTCAGGGGTCCCGGGTTATTTAGGGGATTTTTAGGGAGTTATTTTAGGGTTTTATTTCAGGGATTTTTTCAGGGGGTTTTCAGGGGTCCAGGGTTATTTTAGGGTTATTTTGGGTTATTTTGGGGATTTTTTCGGGGTCTCACCCTGTTCCCCCCAGGGCTGGGGGTCCCGGGGGTCAGGAGTCCCATGGTTATTTGATTTTTTGGGGGTTATTTTCGGGTTTATTTTGGGATTTTTCGGGGTTTTCGGGGGTCCGGGTTATTTTGAGGGACTTTTCGGGGTCTCACCTGTTCCCCCCAGGGCGCTGGGGGTCAGGGGGTCAGGGGTCCTGGCCTTCCTGCGCCCCTCCCGTGCCAGGCCAGCCTCTGCAGCACGACCCCGCCCGCTTCTGCTAGCTTACGAGCTCGTCGGCTGCTCGCCCCCATCTTCAGCCCCCGACCCCCGCAGCGCCCCACAGCCCTCCCAGTGAGTGGAGAGCCCTGACTAAAAATTTTGAGTATTTTAGAGGGGTCCTGAAGGATATTTTTATGGGGTTTTGGAATTTTGGGGGAATTTGGGGTCTAAGGGGGATTTTGGGGAGTCTGGGGGTCTGGGGGAGGGTCAGGGGTCAGGGCAGGGGGTCTGGGGTGGGCGTGGCCCAAAATTTTGGATTTTTGGGGTTTTGAGAAGTATTTTGGGGGGATTTTGGGGGTCTGGGGGTTTTTGGGGGTCCTGGAAGGATTTTATGGGAGTCTTGGAATTGTTTTTGGGGGGGGGCTGATTTGGGGTCTGGGGGATTTTTGGGGGTCTGGGGGGGGGTCTGGGGAGGGTCGGGGGTTGTGACCCAAAAAGTGCGAGGTTTTTGGGGGGTCTTGGAGGGTTTATGGGGTTTTGGAATTGTTTTAGGGGAGGATTTTGGGGGTCTGGGGGGTCTGGGGAGGGTCGGGGGGAGGCGGAAACGGTCTGGGGGAGTCGTTGCCCAAATTTGGGATTTTTGGGGGGTTTGAAAGGTTTTTTGGGTTTTGGGAATTGATTTGGGAAGGATTTTGGGGTCTGGGGAGTTTGGGAGGGTCTGGGGGGTCTGGGGAGGGGAGGGTGGGCGTGACCCAAAATTTCCGGAGTTTTGGGGGGTCCTGAAGGGTTTATGGGGTCCTGGAATTATTTTTGGGGGGATTTTGGGGTCTGGGGGGATTTGGGAGGGTCTTCGCGGGGGAGAGGGAGGAGGGGTCCTGGTCCAAAAATTTTGGGGTTTTTAGAGGGGTCTTAGAGAGCTCTGGGAGGTCTTTGGGGGTAGGATTTTGGGGGCTCTGAGGGTCGTTAGGGGAGGATTTGGGATTTTGGGGGGCTCTGGGGGGATTTGGGATTTTTGAGGGGGCTCGGGGGTCCCCATTTGTGCCCGCTGCTGCTGCAGGTGCGAAGAGTTTTGGGGAGCATGCCCCGCCCTGCAGGTGAGGGGGGGCGGGGACCCACCATCCCCCAAATGGGGGTCCCAAAATTGCGGGGGAGACCCCAAATTCCAGCCCAAAAATGGGAGGGGACCCCAAATTCTGACCCAAAAATGGGAGGGGACCCAAATGCCCCCCCAAATCCTGACCCCAAATCCCATCCCGTAAATGGGAGACCCCAAATCCTGACCCAAAATGGGAGGGGTCCCCAAATCCCGACCCCAAATCTCATCCTGTAAAAGGGAGGGGACCCCAAATCCCATCCCATAATGTCCCAAAGCCTCACCCGCGGGTTTGGGGTCACCCCCAATGTCCCCACTGTCCCCAATGTCCCCAATCCCCCAATCCCCAAATGTCCCTCTGTCCCCAATGTCCCCGAATGTGTCCCCAATGTCCCCAATGTCCCCCACTGTCCCAAATGTCCCAAAATATCCCCACTGTCTCCAATGTCTAAATCCCCAATATCCCCCAATGTCCCCAATCCCCCAATGTCCCTGTGTCCCCACTGTTCCCAATGTCCCCAGTGTCTAATGTCCCCAAATGTCCCCAGTGTCCCCAAATGTCCCCACTGTCCCCCACTGTCTAATATCCCCAATGTCCCCAATCCCCAATGTCCCTGTGTCCCCCACTGTTCCCAATGTCACAGTGTCCCCAATGTCCCCAAATGTCCCCAGTGTCTAAATGTCCCCCTGTCCCCCTGTCTAATATCTAATGTCCCCAATCCCCAATGTCCCTGTGTCCCCACTGTTCCCCAATGTCCCCAGTGTCCCTAATGTCCCCAAATGTCCCAATCCCCAATGTCCCTGTGTCCCCACTGTTCCTAATGTCCCCAATGTCCCAAATGTCCCCAATGTCCCCAAATATCTCCAATGTCCCAATGTCCCCAATGTCCCCAAATGTCTCCCCACTGTCCCCAATGTCCCCATTGTCCCTAATGTCCCCCAATGTCCCCAATGTCCCCAGTCCCCAATGGCTAATGTCCCCAATCCCCAATGTCCCAGTGTCTCCAATGTCCCAAATGTCTAGTGTCCCCACTGTCCACTGTCCCCACTGTCCCCAATATCCCCAATGTCCCCAAACTCTAATGTACTAATGTCTCAATCCCCCAATGTCCCCAGTGTCCCCAATGTCTCCCAAATGTCTCAGTCCCCCACTGTGTGCACTGTCCCAAATCCCCCCAGTGTCCCCAGTGTCCCCTCTGTCCCCTGTGTCCCCAGACGTCCCCTCTGGACCTGGCCATGCTGGCTCCCTACATCCCCATGGACGGCGATTTCCAGCTGGGCGGGGCTGAGCCGCACAGGGGCGTGGGCCAGCGCGGGCCCCGCCCCCCAAAGCGAGCCCCGCCCCGAGGCGAGCCCTGCAGCTTCGGGCGAGGCTCTCCGGCCTGGCCCGCCCCCTGGCGCGCTGGGGCAGTGACCCCGCCCTGGGCCACGCCCCCCGGCCACGCCCTGCCAGGAAGAGGTGGGTGGGGCTTGGGGTGTGTGGGCGTGGCCTGTGAGGGTGTGGCTGGGGTGTGACTATGGGGTCGTGGGCGTGGCCATGGGATGTGGGTGTGGCTTGTGAGGGTGTGGTCATGGTTTGGCACAGGGGGCGTGGCTAAGGGTGTGGCTATGGGGTGTGGGTGTGGCTATGGGATGTGGGTGTGGCTATGGGGTGTGGCTGTGTGGGTGTGGGTGTGGCTATAGTGTGTGGGCGTGGCTATGGGGTGTGGCTATTGGATTGTGGGAGTGGCTATGGGGTGTGGGTGTGGCTGTGTGGGTGTGGCAATGGGGGTGTGGGGCGTGGCTATGTGGGTGTGGCTATGGGGTGTGGGTGTGGCTATGGGGGTGTGGGTGTGGCTATGAGATGTGGGTGTGGCTATGGGGTGTGGCTATGGAGTGTGGGCGTGGCTATGTGGGTGTGGCTATGGGGTGTGGGTGTGGCTATGGGATGTGGGTGTGGCTATGAGATGTGGGTGTGGCTATGGGGTGTGGCTATGGGGTGTGGGCGTGGCTATGTGGGTGTGGCTGTAGGTGTGGGTGTGGCTATGAGATGTGGGTGTGGCTATGGGGTGTGGCTATTGGATGAGTGGGTGTGGCTATGGGGTGTGGGTGTGGCTATGGGGTGTGGGTGTGGCTATGGGGTGTGGGTGTGGCTGTGTGGGTGTGGCTATGTGGGTGTGGCTATGGGGTGTGGGTGTGGCTATGGGATTGTGGGTGTGGGTGTGTGGGGTGTGACTATGTGGGTGTGGCTATGGGGGTTTGGGTGTGGCTATGTGGGTGTGGCTGTGGGGTGTGGGTGTGGCTATGGGATTGTGGGTGTGGCTGTGTGGGTGTGGCTATAGAGGTGTGGAGGTGTAGCTATGGGGTGTGGGTGTGGCTGTGTGGGTGTGGCTATAGGGGTGTGGGTGTGGCTATGGGATGTGAGGTGTGGCTATGGGGTGTGGGTGTGGCTGTGTGGGTGTGGCTATGGGGGGTGTGGGTGTGGCTATGGGGAGTAGGTGTGGCTATAGGGAGTGGGTGTGGCGCTATAGGGGTGTGGGTGTGGCTGTGTGGGGTGTGGCTGTGTGGGATGTGGGTGTGGCTATGTGGGTGTGGCTGTGTGGGTGTGGCTATGGGATGTGGGTGTGGCTATGGGGTGTGGCTATGGGGGTGTGGGGTGTGGCTGTGTGGGTGTGGCTGTGTGGGATGTAGGTGTGGCTATGTGGGTGTGGCTGTGTGGGTGTGGCTGTGTGGGTGTGGCTACATGGGGTGTGGGTGTGGCTGTATGGGGTGTGGGTGTGGCTATGTGGGTGTGGCTATGGATGTGGATGTAGCTATAGAGGTGTAGGGTGTGTAGCTGTGTAGGGTGTAGCTATGGGCTGTGGGTGTAGCTATAGGATGTAGGTGTGGCTATGGGATGTAGGTGTGGCTATGTAGGGTGTGGGTGTGGCTATGGGGGTGTGGGTGTGGCTGTGTGGGTGTGGCTGTGTGGGTGGGGTGTGGCTATGGGGTGTGGCTATGGATGTGGGTGTGGCTATGGGGGTGTAGGGTGTGGCTATGTGGGTGTGGCTATGGGCTGTGGTAGGCTATGTGGATTTGGCTGTTATTATGGGCTGTGGGCGTGGCTATGGGTGTGGCTATGGGGTGTGGGTGTGGCTATGGGGGGGTGTGGGCATTGGCTGTGGGATTGTGGGTGTGGCTATTGGATTGTGGAAGGCGTGGCTGTAGAGTTTGGCTGTTATTGTGGGGCTGTGAAAGCGTGGCCCGTGGGGGCGTGTCGTGAAGTGGCCTGACTCCGCTCCCCAGGCATGAGGAGCGAGCCCTGAGGGCCCATGAGGCCCCCTGAAGCAGGCAGGAGCTGGACCCAAGAACTACTGCCCCCCACATAGGGGCTGGGTCTGGGACACGAGGGACAGTGGGGGGACATGGGGACACTAGGGACACTAGGGACACTGGGGATATTAAGGACACTGGGGACATTGGGACACTAGGGGGACATTGAGGGACATTGGGGACACTGGGGACACTAAGGGACACTGGGGATATTGGGACACTAGGGACATTAGGGGACATTGGGGATATTGAGGGGACATTGGGGGACACTGGGGACACTGGGGACATTAGGGGGACACTGAGCATGGGGACATTAAGGGGACACTGGGGGATTGGGGACATTGGGGACATTGGGGACACTGGGACATTAGGGGACACTGGGGACATTAGGGGACACTAGGGACGTGGGGACACTGGGGAGACATGGGGACATTAGGGACACTGGGGGGATTAGGGACAGTGGGGATATTGGGGACATTGGGGACATGGGGACACTGGGACATTAGGGGACATTGGGACACTGGGGACATTAAGGGACAGTGGGGATATTAGGGACATTGGGGACATTAGGGACACTCCAGGGGGGATTAGGGGACATTGGGGGGACATTAGGGACACTGGAAGGGGTCAGCCCAGTCACTGGGGGGACACTGAAGAGAGAGGTCGAGGACACTGGGGGGGACATTAGGGGGACACTACGGACACTGAGGGACATTTAGGGACACTGAGGGGACATTTGGGGATATTGGGGGGACACGAGGGGACATTTGAGGACAGGGACACTGGGGGGACACTGAGGGACATTTGGGGACACTGGGGGACAATGGGGACACTGGGGGGACATTTAGGGGACACTGAGGGACATTTAGGGGACACTGGGCACACCCGGGGGCAGCGTGTCCTGTCCCCATTTGTCCACCCCGTGTCCCTCCCCAGGGGCTGCTGCTGAGTGGGAGACCCCCAGGCCCTGAGCCAGGGGCAGGAGCAGCCCTCGGTGAGGGACCCCAAAAATGAGACCCAAAAATGGGGGGGAGAGCTCAAAAAATTGGGAGGGAACCCCAAAAATGGGAGTGGGACCCAAAATGGAGACACGAAGAAATGGGGTAGCCCCAAAAAGTGAGACCCCCAAAAATGAAGGAGGGGGACCGAAAATGGGAGGGACCAAAAATGAGGGGGACCCCAAAAATGGGGGGACCCCCAAGAAATGAGGGGACCAAAAATGGGGAAGTGCAGCAAAATGAGGGGGAGAAGATCCCAAAAATGGAGGGATACACCAAAAATGACCCCAAAAATTTAGAACCAAAAGGCTACAGGGGGACCCCAAAAGGGAATTTGGAGGTGGGAACCCCAAGGGGGACCTCAAAAATGGAGGGATACACCAAAAATGGAGAACCCCAAAATGGGGGACCTCAAAATGGAGAGGATACACCAAAAATGGGGAACCCCCAAAAGTGGGAGGGAACCCCAAAAACAGGGGAGGGATATCCCAAAAATGGGGGCAGGGGATATCCGAAAAAAGGGGGACCCCAAAATTGAGGGATACATCAAAAAGGGGGACCCCAAAAATGGGAGGGATATCCAAAAACTGGGGGGACCCCAAAAAATGGGAGGGGGGGGGATACTCTAAAAATGGGAGGGATATTCCAAAAATGAGGGGGATACCCAAAAATTGGGGGGACCCCAAAAAAAAAGGGGGACCCCAAAAAAAGGGAGAACTCCAAAAATGAGGGGGACACCATAGAATTTGGGAGGAACCCCAAAATGAGGGGACGGACCCCAAAAAGGGGAACTCAAAATGGGGAGGGATATCCGAAAAAATGGAATATCCCAAAAAGGAGGGACCCCAAAAATTGGGGGGGCCAAAAGAGAGACTCCAAAAATGGGGACGGCGACTCCAAAAATTGGGGAACCCAAAATGGGAGGGGGTTGGGAATATCCCAAAATTTGGGAGGGAGTTTAGAGTGACCCCAAAATTTGAGGGAACCCCAAAAACTGGAGGGGAGGGAGGGCTGGAGACTAGTGGAGGATCCCAAATTTAGGAGAACTGGAAGGACCCCCAAAATTTTTTTGGGGACCCTCAATAATTTCTCTGTTCCCCCAGTGCTGCTGGCGGATGGTTTTGACCCCGTGACCCCCAAAATCCAGCAACGCCCCTCCCCCAGTTGGGACCCCCAAATCTTCATTTTTTTGGGGGGGGGCTGCACCAAAAAGCCATGACCTGAAACGCTAAAAATTTTGGGGTGCTCCCCCGAGACCCCCAAGATACCTCCCCCCATTTATCCACCCCCTCAGGGACCCTCCCCCAATTTATGACCCCCTCCCCACCCCCAAATTCCCATTTTTTGGGGACCCTCCCCAATTTATGACCCCTCCTCCCAAATTCCCATTTTGGGGACCCTCCCCAAATTTTTCAGTTTTGGGGACCCCTCTAATTTTGAGGCCCTCCCCAAATTCCCATTTTTGAGCCCCCTCCTCCAAATTCCCAGTTTTGGGGACCCCTCCCCAATTTATGACCCTCCCACCCCAAATTTTTCAGTTTGGGGACCCCTCTAATTTGTGACCCTCCCCACTCCCCCAAATTCCCATTTTGGGGACCTCCCCAATTGTGACCCTCCCACCCCAAATTCCCATTTTTTGGGGACCCCTCCCCCAAGTCCTACCTCGTCCCATCCCCCTCCCAATTTTGGTGCTCTGGGGGTCCCACCCCTAATTTTGGTGCTTTGGGGACCCCTCCCCAATTTTTGGTGCTGGGCTGGACCCGCCCCTTTGGGGGCCGCTGTGTCCCCTCCCCCCAAAATCCGGGACCACCCTCCCAAATCCCCCAAAAATCTCCTCGAGACCCCCAAAATCTCCTCAGGACCCCAAGACCCCCAAAATTTCCCCAAAAATCACAAGAGCCTCTCAGGAGCTCCTGAGACCCCCCAAGACCCCCAAAATTCCCTCGACTCCCAAGACCCCCAAAAATTTTCCTCAGGACCCACGAGAGCCCCTCAGGAACCCCGAGACCCCCAAGATCCCCAAAATTCCCTAGGACCCCCCAGAATTCCCCAAAATTGCCCAAAAATCCCCAGGACCCCCAAGACTCCCCAAAAATTCCCCAAAAACCAGGAGAGCCCCTCAGGAGCCTGAGACCCCCAAGACCCTCCCCAAAATTCCCCAGGACCCCAAAAATTCCCCAAAAATCCACAAGGACCCCCAAGATTCCCCCAAAATTCCCCAAAATCAGGAGAGCCCCTCAGGAGCCCCTGAGACCCCCCAAGACCCTCCCAAAAATTCCCCAGGACCCCCAAAATTCCCCCAAAAATCCACAAGGACCCCCAAGATTCCCCCAAAATTCCCCCAAAAATCCAGGGAGAGCCCCTCAGGAACCCCCCGAGACCCCAAAGATCCCCCAAAATTCCCCAAAATCCAGGAGAGCCCCTCAAGAACTCCCTGAGACCCTAAGACTCCCCAAAATTCCCCCAAAAATCCACCAGGACCCCCAAATTACCCCCAAAATTTCCCAAAAAATTCCCTAGGACCCCCCAAATTCCCCAAAAACCAGGAGAGCCCCTCAGGAGCCCCTGAGACCCCACGACCCCCAAAAATCCTCTCAGGACCCCCAACACCCCCAAAATTTCCGTCCAGGACCCCAAAGAGCCCCCAAAATCCCCAAAAATTCCCCAGGACCCCCAAATTCCCCAAAAACCAGGAGAGCCCCCGAGACCCCCAAATTCCTAGAGACCCCCAAGACCCCCAGCGCCCCGCCCCTCCGGAGCCCGCGCTGGACCCACACGCACCTCGCCCCTCCCCCCTCCCCACCCGCGGCTTTTGGGGGGTCCCTGTACGACCCCCTCCCACCTGCGCTGCCCCTCCCACATAAACCCGCTGTGAACACGCCGGGCTCCGGCTGTGCCTAGGGGACACCCGGGGGACATTTGGGGACATTTAGGGACATTTTAGGGGACATTTAGGGGACATTTAGAGGACATTCAGGGGACATTTGGGGACATTTAAGGGAACATTTAGAGACATTTGGGGACATTTCAGGGGACATTTAGAGGGACTTGAGACATTTGAGAACATTGGGGGGACATTTAGGAGACACTCTGGGGACACCTTGAGGATATTTAGGGGACATTTGTGACACTGGGGACATTTGAGGGACATTTAGGAGACATTCAGAGGGACATTTGTGACATTTGGGAGGACACTAGGGACATTTGGGGACATTTAGGAACACCTGAGACATTTTGGGGACATTTGGGGACACTTTAGGGACACCTTTGGGATATTTAGGGGACACTAGGGGACATTTGGGGAACACTCGAGAGGACATTCGGGACATTTGGGGACACTCAGGGGGAACATTTAGGGACATTGGGGGACACTTCAGGGACACCTTGGGGATATTTGGGGACATTTAGGGGGACATTTGGGAACACTGAGACAGTTTGGGGCCACTCTAGGGACACTCGGGGGACATTTGGGGGAGCAATGGGGGACAATGGGGGGTTAGGGACAGTTAGGGGACACGAGAGGGACACCGAACATTGGATGGATTGGGATTGGGGACACTGGGGGGACACTGGGGGACACTGGGGGGACATTGGGGACAGTTTGGGGACACCTAGGGGGACATTTAGGGACATTTGGGGGATATTGGGGGACACTTTAGGGACAGTTTAGGGGACATTTAGGGGTATTTGGGGACACTGTAGGACATTTGGGGACGGTATTAGGGACATTTAGGGACATTTAGAGACACTGGGGGCTGACATTTAGGGGACCTTTCAGGGGACATTTGGGGACACGAAGGGGGACATTTGGGGAACATTTGGGGCCATTTAGGGGACACCTTAGGGATATTTAGGGACATTAGGGGACATTTAGGGACACTCGGGGGACATTTGGGGACATTGAGACACTTGGGGACACCTTGAGGATATTGGGGACATTTGGGGACATTTGGGGACACTCTGGGGGACAGTTTAGGGCCACTCAGGGACACTCAGGGGACATTTAAGGGGACAATGGGGGACAATGGGGGGTTAGGGACAGTTAGGGACACGGAGGACACATGGGAACATTGAGATGGATTGGGGGATTGGGGACACTGGGGGGACACTGAGACACTGGGGGGACATTAGGGACAGTTTAGGGGACACCTGGGGGACATTTAGGGACATTTGGGGGATATTGGGGGGACACTTAGGGGACAGTTTGGGGACATTTGGGGGGTATTTAGGGGACACTAGGGACATTTAGGGGCGGTTTTGGGGACATTTGGGGACATTTGAAGACACTGGAAGTGACATTTGGGGACACTTTCAGGGGACATTTAGGGGACACCGGGGGACATTTGGGGACATTTGGGGCCATTTAGGGGACACCTTTAGGGATATTTGGGGACATTTAGGGGACATTTGGGGACACTAGGGGACACTTAGGGACATTTAGGGGACACTGGGGGACATTTGGGGACATTTGGGACACTGAGGGACACCGGAGGACATTTGGGGACATTAGGGACACTAGGAGTGAGGGTGACATTAGGGACATTTGGGAACATTGGAGGGCTTGAGGACATTGAGGGACACTCAGGGGACATTTGGGGACATTTTGGGGACACTCGGGGACACCTAGGGGACATTTAGGGGACATTTAGGGACACCTTAGAGTATTTAGGGACATTTAGGGGACACTGGGGGACATTCAGGGGACATTTTGGGGACACTGAGGGACACCCGGGGGACACTAGGGGGACATTTGGGGACATTTAGGGGGATTAGGGGATACTAGGGACACTAGGGGACACTGGGGGACAGTGGGGACAGTGGGGGGTGAGGGTGACACTAGGGGACATTTTGGGGACATTGGAGGGCTTGTGGACACTGGGGACAGTCGACATTTAGGGGACATTTGGGGACACTTGGGGACAGTTTAGGGACATTTGGGGACATTTGGGGACACTCAGGGGCACCTGAGGGACATTTAAGGGACACTTGGGGATATTTAGGGGACATTTGGGGACACTCTAGACATTTAGGGACACCTAGGGACATTTAGGGGACATTTAGGGACACTTAGGGACACTTAGTGACACTTGGGGACATTTAGGGACAGTTAGGGAGCCATTTAGGGGACAGTTTGAGGATACTCTGGGATATTTAGGGACATTTGGGGACATTTCAGGGACACTTTCAGGGGCCATTTAGGGACACTTAGGGGCCATTTGGGGACACTCAGGAGGGACAGTTTGGGGACATTTAGGACACGGGGACACTTGGGGACACTCAGGGGACACTTAGACACTTGGGGACATTTGGGGACAGTTAGGGGCCATTTGGGGACAGTTTGGGGATACTCTGGGATATTTGGGGACATTTGGGGCCATTTGGGGACACTTGGGGCCATTTGGGGACACTTGGGGACATTTGGGGACACTTGGGGACACTTGGGGACACTTGGGGACATTTGGGGACAGTTTGGGGACATTTGGGGACATTTGGGGACATCTCCAATTCCCGCCGCTCCTCCGCCCCCCCCGTTTACGACACCGCTCCCCCCCTCCCACCGCGGCTTTGCGACAGCGGCGCTTGGCGGCCGCGCCCGGCGGCGGCGGCGGCGCTTTACGGCCCGGCCATGGCGGAGGGAGAGCGGGCGGGGAACGGCGGCGGCGCCGGCCCCGGGCGGCCCCCGAGCCCCGGCGAGCTCGAGCAGGCCGAGGCGCTCAAGGCCCGCGCCAACGAGTTCTTCAAAGGTAACGGCGGGCGGCGGCGGCGAGCGGGGAGCGGGCGGCGGCGGCAGCGGCGGGGAGCGGGGCTGCCAGATAGTGAGCCATGGGGGGTAATGGGGCTGCCAAATAGTGAGCACCGGCGGATAACGGGGCTGCCAGATAGTGATCCATAGGCGGGAATGGGGCCTGCCAAATAGTGAGCACCGGGGATAACGGAGCTGCCAGATAGGGAGCCATGGGCGGGAATGGGGGGCTGCCAGATAGTGAGCCATGGGGGTAATGGGGCTGCCAAATAGTGAGCCACGGAGGGGAGCACCGGGGGTAACGGGGCTGCCAGATAGTGATCCATAGGAGGGAATGGGGGCTGCCAAATAGTGAGCACCAGGGGATAACGGAGCTGCCAGATTGTGCAGCCATGGGCGGGAATGGGGGCTGCCAAATAGTGAGCACCGGCGGATAACCGGGCAGCCAGATTGTGATCCATTGGGGGAATGGGGGCTGCCAAATAGTGAGCACCGGGGGATAACTGGAGCTGCCAGATAGTAGAGCCATGGGGGGTAATGGGGCTGCCAAATAGTGAGCACCGGGGATAACAGGGCTGCTGCCAGATAGAGCCATGGGCGGGAATGGGGGCTGCCAGATAGTGAGCCATGGGGGGTAATGGGGGCTGCCAGATTGTGAGCCACGGAGGGAGCACCGGGGTAACAGGGGCTGCCAGATAGTGATCCATAGGCGGGAATGGGGCCTGCCAAATGAGTGAGCACCGGGGATAACGGAGCTGCCAGATAGGGAGCCATGGGCGGGAATGGGGGCTGCCAAATAGTGAGCACCGGGGATAACAGGAGCTGCCAGATAGTGATCCACTAGGAGGGAATGGGGCTGCAAATAGTGAGCACCGAGGGATAACGGAGCTGCCAGATAGTAGATCCATGGGAGGGAATGGGGGCTACCAAATAGTGAGCACCGGGGATAACGGAGCTGCCAGATAGGGAGCCATGGGCGGGAATGGGGGCTGCCAAATAGTGAGCACCGGGGATAACGGGGCTGCCAGATAGTGATCCATGGGAGGGAATGGGGGCTGCCAAATAGTGAGCACCAGGGGATAACGGAGCTGCCAGATAGTGATCCATAGGCGGGAATGGGGCTGCCAAATAGTGAGCACCGGGGATAACGGGGCTGCCAAATAGTGATCCATCGGAGGGAATGGGGGCTGCCAAATAGTGAGCACCGGGGATAACGGGGCTGCCAGATTGTGATCCATAGGAGAGGAATAGAGGCTGCCAAATAGTGAGCACCGGGGATAACGGAGCTGCCAGATTGTGATCCATGGGAGGGAATGGGGGCTGCCAAATAATGAGCACCGGGGATAACGGAGCTGCCAGATAGTGATCCATAGGAGGGAATAGAGGCTGCCAGATAGTGATCCATCGGGGGTAACGGGGGGCTGCCAAATAGTGAGTCCTTACGGTTAACGGAGATAACGGAGCTGCCAGATAGGGATCCATTGGGGGAATGGAGGCTGCCAAATAGTGTTCACTGCCGGTTAACGGGGGATAACGGAGCTGCCAGATTGTGATCTATTTAGGGGTAATGGGAGCTGCCAAATAGTGAGTCCATATGATAACGGGGGTAACGGAGCTGCCAGATAGTGATCCCGCTGCTCTTCCTGCTAAATAAGGAGCCATTAGACCTAACCAGAGGCAAACCCCGCTGCCACATAATGATCCACCTGTTGATCCCCAGAATTTGGGACTGGTCACTGCTGGGCTTGGGACTTGTCACTGCTGGGTTTGGGACTGGCCACTGCTGGGATTGGGACTGGTCAGTGCTGGGGTTGGGACTGGTCACTGCTGGGGTTGGGACTGGTCACTGCTGGAGTCTGGGTTCTGGTCACTCCTGACTTTTGCCATCTGGTCAATCCTGGAGTTTGGGGGTCTGGTTGTTCCTGAGCTTTGGACTCTGGTCATTGCTGGGTTTGGGATTGGTCACTACTGAGCTTTGGGCTCTGGTCACTGCTGGGCTTTGGGCTCTGGCCACTCCTGCCCTCTGTGCTCTGGTCAGTCCTGGAGTTTGGGGTCTGGTCACTGCTGGGTTTGGGCTCTGGCCTCTCCTGGAGTTTGGGGTCTGGTTGTTCCTGGGCTTTGGGCTCTGGTCACTGCTGGGTTTGGGATTGGTCACTACTGAGCTTTGTGCTCTGGTCACTCCTGGCTTTTGCGATCTGGTCAGTCCTGGAGTTTGGGGACTGGTCACTGCTGGGTTTGGGGTCTGGTCACTGCTGGGTTTGGGCTCTGGTCACTGCTGGAGTTTGGGGTCTAGTTGTTCCTGGGCTTTGTGCTCTGGTCACTGCTGGAGTTTGGGCTCTGGTCAGTGCTGGAGTTTGGGGTCTGGTTGTTCCTGGGCTTTGTGCTCTGGTCACTGCTGGATTTTTGGGTTCTGGTCACTCCTGACTTTTGCGCTCTGGCCACTCCTGGAGTTTGGGGTCTGGTTGTTCCAGGGCTTTGGGCTCTGGTCACTGCTGGGTTTGGGCTCTGGTCACTCCTGACTTTTGCGATCTCGTCAATCCTGGAGTTTGGGGTCTGGTTATTCCTGGGATTTGGGCTCTGGTTAGTGTTGGGCTTGTGCTCTGGTCAGTGCCAGGCTTTGGGATTCTGGCCACTCTGCCCCTGTGCCCCCAGGCAAGGACTACGAGCAGGCGGTGCAGCTGTACAGCCGCGCCATCGAGCTGAACCCCACCAACGCCATCTACTATGGGAACCGCAGCCTGGCCACCCCCAGCCCTTGGGAACTGGCCACTGCTGGGCTTGGGACTGGTCACTGCTGGGCTTGGGACTGGTCACTGCTGGGTTTGGGACTGGTCACTGCTGGGTTTGGGACTGGCCACTGCTGGGTTTTGGGACTGGTCACTGCTGGGATTGGGACTGGTCAGTGCTGGGATTGGGACTGGTCAGTGCTGGGGTTGGGACTGGTCACTGCTGGGCTTGGGACTGGCCACTGCTGGGGTTGGGACTGGTCAGTGCTGGGATTGGGACTGGTCACTGCTGGGGTTGGGACTGGTCAGTGCTGGGATTGGGACTGGTCAGTGCTGGGATTGGGACTGGTCACTGCTGGGCTTGGGACTGGTCAGTGCTGGGATTGGGACTGGTCACTGCTGGGGTTGGGACTGGTCACTGCTGGGATTGGGACTGGTCACTCCTGGAGTTTGGGTTCTGGTCACTCCTGACTTTTGCCATCTGGTCATTCCTGGAGTTTGGGGTCTGGTTGTTCTTGGGCTTTGTGCTCTGGTCACTGCTGAGCTTTGGGCTCTGGTCACTCCTGGCCCTTGTGATCTGGTCAGTTCTGGAGTTTGGGGACTGGTCACTGCTGGGTTTGGGGTCTGGTCACTGCTGGAGTTTGGGGTCTGGTCACTGCTGGAGTTTGGGGGTCTGGTCACTGCTGGGTTTGGGCTCTGGCCACTCCTGGAGTTTGGGGTCTGGTTGTTCCTGGGCTTTGGGCTCTGGTCATTGCTGGGTTTGGGATTGGTCACTACTGAGCTTTGTGCTCTGGTCACTCCTGGCCGTTGCGATCTGGTCAGTCCTGGAGTTTGGGGTCTGGTCACTGCTGGGTTTGGGGTCTGGTCACTGCTGGGCTTGGGCTCTGGCCACTCCTGCCCTCTGTGCTCTGGTCACTCCTGGCTTTGGGCTCTGGTTGCTCCTGGAGTTTGGGCTCTGGTCACTCCTGGCTTTTGCGATCTGGTCAGTGCTGGAGTTTGGGGTCTGGTTGTTCCTGAGCTTTGGGCTCTGGTCATTGCTGGGTTTGGGATTGGTCACTACTGAGCTTTGGGCTCTGGTCACTCCTGACTTTTGTAATCTGGTCAGTCCTGGAGTTTGGGGTCTGGTTGTTCCTGGGCTTTGTGCTCTGGTCACTGCTGGGTTTGGGCTCTGGCCACTCCTGCCCTCTGTGCTCTGGTCACTGCTGGCTTTGGGCTCTGGTTGCTCCTGGAGTTTGGGCTCTGGTCACTCCTGGCTTTTGCGATCTGGCCACTCCTGGAGTTTGGGGTCTGGTTGTTCCTGGGCTTTGGGCTCTGTCACTGCTGGGCTTGGGACTGGTCACTGCTGCCCTTGTGATCTGGTCAGTCCTGGAGTTTGGGGACTGGTCACTGCTGGGTTTGGGCTCTGGTCACTGCTGGAGTTTGGGCTCTGGTCACTGCTGGGTTTGGGCTCTGGTTGTTCCTGGGCTTTGGGCTCTGGTCACTGCTGGGTTTGGGACTGGTCACTGCTGAAGTTTAGGCTCTGGCCACTCCTGCCCTGTGTGCTCTGGTCACTGCTGGAGTTTGGGTTCTGGTCAGTGCCGTGCTTTGTGCTCTGGTCAGTGCCAAGCTTTGGGATTCTGGCCACTCTGCCCCTGTGCCCCCAGGCAAGGACTACGAGCAGGCGGTGCAGCTGTACAGCCGCGCCATCGAGCTGAACCCCACCAACGCCATCTACTATGGGAACCGCAGCCTGGCCACCCCCAGCCCTTGGGAACTGGTCACTGCTGGGGTTGGGACTGGCCACTGCTGGGCTTGGGACTGGTCACTGCTGGGGTTGGGACTGGCCACTGCTGGGTTTTGGGACTGGTCACTGCTGGGTTTGGGACTGGCCACTGCTGGGTTTGGGACTGGCCACTGCTGGGTTTGGGACTGGCCACTGCTGGGGTTGGGACTGGCCACTGCTGGGATTGGGACTGGTCACTGCTGGGTTTGGGACTGGCCACTACTGGGCTTGGGACTGGTCACTGCTGGGATTGGGACTGGCCACTGCTGGGATTGGGACTGGTCAGTGCTGGGGTTGGGACTGGTCACTGCTGGGGTTGGGACTGGTCACTCCTGACTTTTGCCATCTGGTCAATCCTGGAGTTTGGGGTCTGGTTGTTCCTGAGCTTTGGACTCTGGTCATTGCTGGGTTTGGGATTGGTCACTACTGAGCTTTGGGCTCTGGTCACTGCTGAGCTTTGGGCTCTGGTCACTCCTGGCCCTTGTGATCTGGTCAGTCCTGGAGTTTGGGCTCTGGTCACTGCTGGAGTTTGGGGTCTGGTTGTTCCTGGGATTTGTGCTCTGGTCACTGCTGGAGTTTGGGCTCTGGTCAGTGCCGTGCTTTGTGCTCTGGTCAGTGCCAGGCTTTGGGATTCTGGCCACTCTGCCCCTGTGCCCCCAGGCAAGGACTACGAGCAGGCGGTGCAGCTGTACAGCCGCGCCATCGAGCTGAACCCCACCAACGCCATCTACTATGGGAACCGCAGCCTGGCCACCCCAGCCCTTGGGACTGGTCACTGCTGGGCTTGGGACTGGCCACTGCTGGGTTTGGGACTGGCCACTGCTGGGGTTGGGACTGGTCACTGCTGGGCTTGGGACTGGTCACTCCTGACTTTTACCATCTGGTCAATCCTGGAGTTTGGGGTCTGGTTGTTCCTGAGCTTTGGACTCTGGTCATTGCTGGGTTTGGGATTGGTCACTACTGAGCTTTGGGCTCTGGTCACTGCTGGGCTTTGGGCTCTGGTCACTTCTGGCCCTTGTGATCTGGTCAGTCCTGGAGTTTGGGCTCTGGTCACTGCTGGGTTTGGGCTCTGGTTGCTCCTGGAGTTTGGGCTCTGGTCACTCCTGACTTTTGCGATCTGGTCAGTGCTGGAGTTTGGGGTCTGGTTGTTCCTGGGCTTTGGGCTCTGTCACTGCTGAGCTTGGGACTGGTCACTGCTGCCCTCTGTGCTCTGGTCACTGCTGGGCTTGGGACTGGTCACTGCTGCCCTTGTGATCTGGTCAGTCCTGGAGTTTGGGGACTGGTCACTGCTGGGTTTGGGCTCTGGTCACTGCTGGGATTGGGCTCTGGTTGTTCCTGGGCTTTGGGCTCTGGTCACTGCTGGAGTTTGGGCTCTGGTCACTCCTGACTTTGCGATCTGGCCACTCCTGGAGTTTGGGGTCTGGCTGTTCCTGGGCTTTGGGCTCTGTCACTCCTGGAGTTTGTGCTCTGGTCAGTGCCAGGCTTTGGGATTCTGGCCACTCTGCCCCTGTGCCCCCAGGCAAGGACTACGAGCAGGCGGTGCAGCTGTACAGCCGCGCCATCGAGCTGAACCCCACCAACGCCATCTACTATGGGAACCGCAGCCTGGCGTACCTGCGCACCGAGTGCTACGGCTACGCGCTGGCCGACGCCACGCGCGCCGTGCAGCTGGACGGCGCCTACGTCAAGGGCTACTACCGGCGGGCGGCCAGCAACATGGCCCTGGGCAAGTTCAAGGCGGCGCTGAGGGACTACGAGATGGTGAGGGGGAGGGGAGGGGGTGCGCGGGGTCAGGGTGTCTGTGCTGGGTCAGTGTGTCTGTCCATGTGTCCATACCTGGGTCAGTGTGTCTGTCCTGGGTCAGTGTGTCTGTCCTGGGTCAGTGTGTCCATCCCTGGTCAGTGTGTCCATCCCTGGGTCAGTGTGTCCATCCCTGGGTCAGTGTGTCTGTGCTGGGTCAGTGTGTCCATCCCTGGGTCAGTGTGTCCATCCCTGGGTCAGTGTGTCTGTCCATGTGTCCATACCTGGGGTCAGGGTGTCTGTGCTGGGTCAGGGTGTCTGTGCTGGGTCAGTGTGTCTGTCCTGGGTCAGTGTGTCTGTCCATGTGTCCATCCCTGGGTCAGTGTGTCTGTGCTGGGTCAGTGTGTCCATCCTGGGTCAGTGTGTCTGTCCATGTGTCCATCCCTGGGTCAGTGTGTCTGTGCTGGGTCAGTGTGTCTGTCCTGGGTCAGTGTGTCTGTCCTGGGTCAGTGTGTCCATCCTGGGTCAGTGTGTCCATCCCTGGGTCAGTGTGTCTGTCCTGGGGTCAGTGTGTCCATCCCTGGGTCAGTGTGTCTGTGCTGGGTCAGTGTGTCCATCCCTGGGTCAGTGTGTCCATCCTGGGTCAGTGTGTCCATCCCTGGGGTCAGTGTGTCCATCCCTGGGGTCAGTGTGTCCATCCCTGGGTCAGTGTGTCTGTCCTGGGTCAGTGTGTCTGTCCTGGGTCAGTGTGTCCATCCTGGGTCAGTGTGTCCATCCCTGGGTCAGTGTGTCCATCCCTGGGGTCAGTGTGTCCATCCTGGGTCAGTGTGTCCATCCCTGGGTCAGTGTGTCCATCCCTGGGTCAGTGTGTCCATCCCTGGGTCAGTGTGTCTGTCCTGGGTCAGTGTGTCCATCCCTGGGTCAGTGTGTCCATCCCTGGGTCAGTGTGTCCATCCCTGGGTCAGTGTGTCCATCCCTGGTCAGTGTGTCCATCCCTGGGTCAGTGTGTCTGTCCTGGGTCAGTGTGTCCATCCCTGGGTCAGTGTGTCCGTCCTGGGTCAGTGTGTCTGTCCTGGGGTCAGTGTGTCTGTCCTGGGTCAGTGTGTCCATCCCTGGGGTCAGTGTGTCCGTCCTGGGTCAGTGTGTCCATCCCTGGGTCAGTGTGTCCATCCCTGGGTCAGTGTGTCCATCCCTGGGTCAGTGTGTCCATCCCTGGGTCAGTGTGTCCATCCTGGGTCAGTGTGTCCATCCCTGGGTCAGTGTGTCCATCCCTGGGGTCAGTGTGTCCATCCCTGGGTCAGTGTGTCCATCCCTGGGTCAGTGTGTCCGTCCTGGGTCAGTGTGTCTGTCCTGGGTCAGTGTGTCCATCCCTTGGTCAGTGTGTCTGTCCCTGGGTCAGTGTGTCCCGATCCTGGGTCAGTGTGTCTGTCCCTGGGTCAGTGTGTCCATCCCTGGTCAGTGTGTCCATCCCTTGGTCAGTGTGTCCATCCTGGGTCAGTGTGTCCATCCCTGGGTCAGTGTGTCTGTCCTGGGTCAGTGTGTCCATCCCTGGGTCAGTGTGTCTATCCTGGGTCAGTGTGTCCATCCCTGGTCAGTGTGTCTGTCCTGGGGTCAGTGTCTGTCCTGGGTCAGTGTCCATCCCTGGGGTCAGTGTGTCCATCCCTGGTCAGTGTGTCCATCCCTGGGTCAGTGTGTCCGTCCTGGGTCAGTGTGTCCATCCCTGGGTCAGTGTGTCCATCCCTGGGGTCAGTGTGTTCATCCTGGGTCAGTGTGTCCATCCCTGGGTCAGTGTGTCTGTCCTGGGTCAGTGTGTCCATCCCTGATGTCTGTCCTGGGTCGTGTCCATCCCTGGGTCAGTGTGTCCATCCTGGGTCAGTGTGTCTGTCCTGGGTCAGTGTGTCCATCCCTGGGTCAGTGTGTCTGTCCTGGGTCAGTGTGTCCATCCCTGGGTCAGTGTGTCCATCCCTGGGTCAGTGTGTCCATCCCTGGTCAGTGTGTCCATCCTGGGTCAGTGTGTCCATCCCTGGGTCAGTGTGTCTGTCCCTGGGTCAGTGTGTCCATCCCTGGGTCAGTGTCTGTCCATCCCTGGGTCAGTGTGTCCATCCTGGGTCAGTGTGTCCATCCCTGGGTCAGTGTGTTCATCCTGGGTCAGTGTGTCTGTCCTGGGTCAGTGTGTCCATCCCTGGGGTCAGTGTGTCCATCCCTGGGTCAGTGTATCCGTGTCTGTCCTGGGTCAGTGTGTCCATCCCTGGGTCAGTGTGTCCATCCCTTGGTCAGTGTGTCTGTCCTGGGTCAGTGTGTCCATCCCTGGGTCAGTGTGTCTGTCCTGGGTCAGTCAGTGTGTCCATCCCTGGGTCAGTGTGTCCGTCCTGGGTCAGTGTGTCTGTCCCTGGGTCAGTGTGTCCATCCTGGGTCAGTGTGTCCATCCCTGGGTCAGTGTGTCCATCCCTGGGTCAGTGTCCATCCCTGGTCAGTGTGTCCATCCCCAGTCAGTGTCCCTGGGTCAGTGTGTCCATCCCTGGGTCAGTGTATCAATCCGTCCTGGGTCAGTGTCCATCCCTGGGCTTCAGTGTGTCCATCCCTGGGTCAGTGTCTGTCCTGGGTCAGTGTGTCCATCCCTGGTCAGTGTGTCCATCCCTGTCAGTGTGTCCATCCCCGTCAGTGTCCATCCCTGGGTCAGTGTGTCTGTCCTGGGTCAGTGTGTCCATCCTGGGTCAGTGTGTCCATCCCTGGGTCAGTGTGTCTGTCCCTGGGTCAGTGTGTCCATCCCTGGGTCAGTGTGTCCATCCCTGGTCAGTGTGTCCATCCCTGGTCAGTGTGTCCATCCCTGGGTCAGTGTGTGAATCATTGATCCTGGGTCAGTGTGTCCATCCCCTGGGTCAGTGTGTCTGTCCTGGGTCAGTGTGTCCCATCCCTGGTCAGTGTGTCCATCCCTGGGTCAGTGTGTCCATCCCTGGGTCAGTGTGTCTGTCCTGGGTCAGTGTGTCCATCCTGGGTCAGTGTGTCCATCCCTGGGTCAGTGTGTCCATCCCTGGGTCGGGTGTGTCTATCCTGGGTCAGTGTGTCCATCCCTGGTCAGTGTGTCCATCCCTGGGTCAGTGTGTCCATCCTGGGTCAGTGTGTCCATCCCTGGGTCAGTGTGTCGTCCCTGGTCAGTGTCCATCCTAGGTCGATGGTATCCATCCCTGGGTCAGTGTGTCCATCCCTGGTCAGTGTGTCCATCCCGGTCAGTGTCTGTCCATCCCTGGGTCAGTGTGTCCATCCCTGGTCAGTGTGTCCATCCCTGGGTCAGTGTGTCCATCCCTGGGGTCAGTGTGTCTGTCCTGGGGTCAGTGTGTCCATCCCTGGTCAGTGTGTCCATCCTGGGTCAGTGTGTCCATCCCTGTGTGTCCATCCCGTCAGGGTCAGTGTCCGTCCTGGGTCAGTGTGTCCATCCCTGGGTCAGTGTGTCCATCCCTGGGGTCAGTGTGTCATCCTGGCCAGTGTGTCTGTGCTGGGTCAGTGTCCATCCCTGGAGTCAGTGTGTCCATCCCTTTGGTCAGTGTGTCCATCCCTGGTCAGTGTGTCCAGTCCTGGTCCAGTGGTACTGTATTAGATCAGTGTCCTATCCCTGGGTCAGTGTGTTCACATCCTGGGTCAGTGTGTCCATCCTGGGTCAGTGTGTCCATCCCTGGTCAGTGTGTCCATCCTGGGTCAGTGTGTCTATCCCTGGGTCAGTGTGTCCATCCTGGGTCAGTGTGTCCATCCCTGGGTCAGTGTGTCCATCCCTGGTCAGTGTACATCCCTGGGGTCAGTGTGTCCATCCTCGGGTCAGTGTGTCCATCCTGGGTCAGTGTGTCCATCCCTGGTCAGTGTCCATCCTGGGTCAGTGTGTCCTGGAAAATCGTCCTGGGTCAGTGTGTCCATCCCTGGTCAGTGTCATCGTCAGATGATGGTCATCTCAGGATCAATGATCATCCTGGGTCAGTGTGTCCATCCTGGGTCAGTGTGTCCACATCCCTGGTCAGTGTGTCCATCCCTCAGGTCAGTGTGTCTGTCCTGGGGTCAGTGTGTCTGAGTCAGTGTCCATCCCTGGGTCAGTGTGTCCATCCCTGGGTCAGTGTGTCCCTATCATCCTGGGTCAGGTGTGTCCATCCCTGGTCATGTGTCCATCCCTGGGTCAGTGTGTCCATCCCTGGGTCAGTGTGTCCATCCCTGGGTCAGTGTGTCCATCCCTGGTCAGTGTGTCCATCATCTGGTCAGTGTGATCAGTCCCTGGGTCAGTGTGTCCATCCCTGGTCAGTGTGTCCATCCTGGGTCAGTGTGTCCATCCCTGGGGTCAGTGTGTCCATCCTGGGTCAGTGTGTCCATCCCTGGGTCAGTGTGTCCATATCCTGGGGTCAGTGTGTCCATCCTGGGTCAGTGTGTCCATCCCTGGTCAGTGTGTCCATCCCTGGGTCAGTGTAGGGTCCATCCCTGAGTCAGTGTGTCCATCTCGGGTCAGTGTGTCCATCCCTGGGTCAGTGTGTCCATCCCTGGTCAGAGTGTGTCCATCCCTGGGTCAGTGTGATAAATCTCAGATTAGATATTGCTGTCCTGGGAGTCAGTGTGTCCATCCCTGAGTCGTGTTATTCATCCCTGGGTCAGTGTGTCCATCCTCTGGGTCAATGTGTGATACATCTGGGTCAGTGTGTCCATCCCCAGATTCAAATGATGTCCATCCCTGGTCATTGATGTCCATCCTGGGTCAGTGTGTCCATCCTGGTCAGTGTGTTGATACTAAATACTCAGTCAGTGTGTCCATCCCTGAATCAGTGTGGTCAAATGCCCTGGGTCAGTGTGTCCATCCCTGGTCAGTCATGTATAAACATCCTGGGTCAGTGCATCATAAAGTCCTCGGTCAGTGTGTCCATCCTGGGTCAGTGTGTCCATCCCTGGGTCAAAATTATTGATCAAATCACAGATTCAGTGCTGATAAAATCCTGGGTCAGTGTGTTCATCCTGGGTCAGTGTGTCCATCCCTGGTCAGTATTGTCCATCACTAGATTCAGTGATGATGCACATCCCTGGGTCAGTGTGTGTCCATCCTGGGTCAGTGTGTCATCAAAGATCCCAGGTTAAAATGTGTCAGTGTGATCCAGTGGGGTCAGTGTGTGCAGTCACTGGGATCAGGATTGTGTCCATCCCACTGGGTCAGTGTGTACCATTCCCTTGGGTCGGTGTGTCCATCCCTGGGTCAGTGTGTCCATCCCTGGGTCAGTGTGTCTGTCCTGGGGTCAGTGTGTCCATCCCTGGGTCAGTGTGTCCATCCCTGGGTCAGTGTGTCCATCCCTGGGTCAGTGTGTCTGTCCTGGGGTCAGTGTGTCCATCCCTGGGTCAGTGTGTCGTGCAGTCGTGTGGTCCATCCCTGAGGTCCATCCCTGGTCAGTGTGTCTGTCCTGGGTCAGTGATGATCCATCGTCAGTTTGATGTCCTGGGTCAGTGTGTCCATCCCTGGGTCAGTGTGTCTGCTCTGGGTCAGTGTGTCTGTCCTGGGTCCATCCCTGGGTCAGTGTGTCCATCCCTGGGTCAGTGTCCATCTGGGATCAGTGATCCATCCCTGGGTCAGTATGTCATCCTGAATCGAGTGTCATCCCTAGCAGTCAGTCTGGGTCAGTGTCCATCCTTGGTCAGTGTCATCTAGTCGTCCATCCCTGGGTCAGTGTCCATCCCTGGGTCAGTGTGTCCATCCCTGAGTCAGTGTCCATCCCTGGGTCGTGGTCATCGTCAGTGATCCATCCCTGGTCAGTCGATGTCCATCCCTGGGTCAATTCGTGTGTCCATCCTGAGTCAGTGTGTCCATCCCTGGGTCAGTGTGTCTAGGTCAGTGTCCATCCCTGGATCAGTGTACACCATCTCCTGGGTCAGTGTCCATCCTCAGGTCAGTGTCATGGGTCAGGTCATGGGGTCAGTGTGTCCATCCGGGTCAGTGTCCATCCTGGGTCAGTGTCCATCCCTGAATCAGTGTGTCATCCCTGGTCAGTGTGTCCATCCTGAGGTCAGTGTCCATCCTGGGTCAGTGTGCTGTCTGTGTGTCCATCCCTGGGTCAGTGTTCATCCCTGGGGTCAGTGTGTCCATCCCTGGGTCAGTGTACATCCCTGGGTCAGTGATGCCATCTGGGTCAGTCCATCCTGGGTCTGATGTGTTCATCCCTGGTCAGTGTAAATCCATCCCATGGTCAGATGTCGATGATGTCCATCCCTCGGGTCAGTCGATCCCTGAGTCAGTTTGCATCCCCAGGGTCAGTGCATCCCTGGTCAGTGTTGATCGATAGTGTCGGTGTCATCCCTGGGTCAGTGTGTCCATCCCTGGGTCAGTGTGTCTATCCCTGGGTCAGTGTGTCCATCCTGGGTCAGTGTGTCCATCCTGGGTCAGTGTGTCCATCCTAGAGTCAGTGTGGTCTGGGTCAGTGTCTGGGTCATGTGATGACCAGGGTCCTGAGGTGTCCCATCTGGGGTCAGTGTGCTGTGATAGGGTGATCCCTGGTCAGTGATGCCCATCCCTGGGTCAGTGTGTCCATCTGTGTCGGCTGATCATGCTTTGCTGGGTCAGTGTGTCCATCCCTGGTCAGTGTCCATCCCTGGGTCAGTGTCTGTCCTGGGTCAGTGTGTCCATCCCTGTCAGTGTCCATCCTGGTCAGTGTACAGTCCTACGTGTGTCCATCCCTGGGTCAGTGTGTCTGTGCTGGGTCAGTGTGTCCATCCCTGGTCAGTGTGTCCATCCCTGGGTCAGTGTGTCCATCCCTGGTCAGTGTGTCTGTCCTGGGTCAGTGTGTCCATCCCTGGATGTGTCCTGGGTCAGTGTGTCCATCCCTGGTCAGTGTGTCTGTCCTGGGGTCAGTGTGTCCATCCCTGGGTCAGTGTGTCTGTCCTGGGTCAGTGTCCATCCCTGGGGTCAGTGTGTCCATCCCTGGGTCAGTGTGTCGTCTGGATCATGTCCATCCCTGGTCAATGTATCCATGTCCTAGGGTCAGTGTGTTCCATCCCTGGGTCAGTGTGTCATCCTCGGTCAGTGTCATCCCTGGTCAGTGTCGTCCTGGGTCAGTGTCCATCCCTGGGTCAGTGTGTCCATCCTGGTCAGTGTCCATCCCTGGCCAGTGTGTCTGTCCCTGAGATCAGTGTGTCTGTCCTGGTCAGTGTGTCTGTCCTGGGTCAGTGTGTGTCCACTGGGTCAGTGTGTCCATCCTGGGTCAATTAGTATTAAAATCCTGGGTCCAGTGTGTCCATCCTGGGTCAGTGTGTCTGTCCCTGGGTCATGTGTGTCCATCCTGGGTCAGTGTGTCATCTCTGCCTGTGTGCCCATCTCAGTCAGTGATATTCATCCCTAGATCAGTGTGTCCATCCTGGGTCAGTGTGATAAAATCCCTACAGATGTCAGTAGTGTCATTCCTGGTCAGTGTCCATCACCAGGTGCATGTGGTGTTGTCCATCCCTGGGTCAGTGTGTCTGTCCTGGGTCCAGTGTGTCCATCCCTGGGTCAGTGTGTCTGTCCTGGGTCAGTGTGTCCATCCCTGGAGTCTCAATGTAGTGTCCATCCCTGGGTCAGTGTGTCCATCCCTGGTCAGTGTGTCTGTCCTGGGTCAGTGTAACCATCCCTGGGTCAGTGTGTCCATCCTGGGTCAGTGTGTCATCCCGGTCAATTGATGTCTATCCCTGGGTCAGTGTGTCGTCAGACTGGGTCAGGTGTGTCTTTCGTCCTGGGTCAGTGTCCATCCCTGGGTCAGTGTGTTCATCCTGGGTCAGTGTGTCCATCCTGGGTCAGTGTGTCCATCCTGGGTCAGTGTGTCTGTCCTGGGTCAGTGTGTCTGTCCTGGGTCCAGTGTGTCTGTCCTGGGGTCAGTGTCCATCCCTGCGTCAGGTATTGATACATCTCGGTCAGTGTGTCCATCCCAGGGTCAGTGTGTCCCATTCCTGGGTCAGTGTGTCCATTCCTGGGTCAGTGTGTCCATTCACTAGGTCAGTGCATGTCCATCCTGGTCAGTGTGTCCATCCCTGGGTCCCAGTATCATTCCATGGTCATGTGTGTCCGTGTCCATTCCCTGGTCAGTGTGTCCATCCCTGGTCAGTCATGTGATCACATGCGTCCTAGCAGTGTCCATACAGGTCAGTGTGTCCATCCCTGGTCAGTGTGTCCATCCCTGGTCAGTGTGTCCGTCCTGGGTCAGTGTGTCCATCCCTGGGTCAGTGTGTCCATCCCTGGGTCAGTGTGTCCATCCCTGGGTCAGTGTGTCCATCCCTCAGGTCAGTGTGTCCATCCCTGGGTCAGTGTGTCCATCCCTCAGGTCAGTGTGTCTGTCCTGGGTCAGTGTGATACGGTCCTGGGTCAGTGTGTCTGTGTGCTCGGGTCAGTGTGTCCATCCCTGGGTCGGTGTAGTCCGCCCTCAGATCAGAGTGTCCATCGAATGAGTGTCCATCCCTGGTCAGTGTGTCCATCCCTGGGTCCGAGTGATGTCCATCCTCGGTCGGTAGTGTCCTCCCTGGGTCAGTGTGTGCGTCTGTCTGGGTCGGAGTGTGTCCATCCCTGGGTCAGTGTGTCCATCCCTGGGTCAGTGTCCATCCCTGGGTCAGTGTGTCCATCCTGGGTCAGTGTGTCCATCCCTGGGTCAGTGTGTGTCCATCCTGGGTCAGTGTGTCCATCCTAGGGTCGAGTGTCATATCTGGGTCAGTGTGTCTGTCGCTGGGTCAGTGTGTCCATCCTGGGTCAGTGTATGTCTGTCCTGGGTCAGTGTGTCCATCCTGGAGTCAGTGTGTCCATCCTGGGTCAGTGTGTCCATCCCTGGAGTCAGTGTGTCTGTCCTCAGTCAGTGTGTCCATCCCTGGGCTTCCCTGGATCGAGTGTGTCCATCCCTGGAGTCAGTGTGTCCATCCCTGGGGTCAGTGTGTCCATCCTGGGTCAGTGTGTCCATCCCTGGATTCAGTCGATGTCCGTCCTGGGTCAGTGTGTCCGTCTGGGTCAGTATGTGTCGTCACAGGTCAGTGTGCCATCCCTGGTCGAGTGTCCATCCCTAAGTCACATCCTGGGTCAGTGTGATCCATCCCTGGAGTCCAGTGTGTCCAAATCACAGGTCCAGTGTTATCCATCCCTGAGTCAGTGTGATACAGATTAAGTGTGTCTTATGCAATTAAGTGTGTCTTGTCCTGCCAGGTCATTATTGTCTGTCACCAGGTCCATTATTATTAACTGATGCAGGATTAAGTGTGTGTCCCTGGAGCATGCAT
>JAPFBE010000156.1:0-106760 GCA_034336665.1 Luscinia megarhynchos | reverse complement strand
CAAGCCCCACTTCCGGTCTGAAACCAGCCCATTCTTCCATTCGTCCACTGCTCCATCCATTCCCTCCATTCACTTCCAGTTCCATTTCGCGTTCCATTCCACTGAAATTCCATTCCAATCCCATTTCATCCATTCCATTCCATCCATTCCATTCCATTCTCATTCCATTCCATTCCATCCATTCCATTCCTCCATTCCATTCCATTCCATCCATTTCCATCCATTTCCTTCCATTTTCCATTCCATTTCTCATTTCATCCATTCCATCCATCCTTCCATTCCTTCATCCATTTTCCATTCCATTTCCATTCCATTTCCATTCCATTTCCATTCCATTTCCCATTCCATCCATTCCATTCCATCCATTTCCATTCCATCCATTCCATTCCCTTCCATTTCCATCCATTCCATTCCCTTCCATTCCATTCCATTCCATCCATTTCCATCCATTCCTTCCATTCCATTTCCTTCCTTCCATTCCATTCCTTCCATCCATTCCTTCCATTCCATTCCATTCCCATTCCATTCCCTTCCATTTCCATTCCATCCTTCCTTCCATCCTCCATTTCCATTCCTTTTCCATCCATTCCATCCATTTCCATTCTTCCATTCCATTCCATTCCATTCCTTTTCCATTCCATTCCTTCCATTCCATTTCCTTCCATCCATTCCATTCCATTTCCATTTCCATCTTTTCCATTTCCATTTTCCATCCATCCTTTCCTTTTCCATTCCTTTCCATCCATTCCTTCCATCCATCCTTCCTTCCTTCCATCCATTTTCCATTTCCCTTCATCCATTCAGTCCATTTCACTATCATGTCCATTTCATTCCATTCCATCCATCTCTTTCGTCCATTCATTCCTTCCATCCATTTCCGTTCGCTTCCATTTCTTCCATTCATTTCTTCCTTCCATCCCTTCCTTCCATCCATTTCCATTTCCATTTTCATTTCCCTTTCGTCCATTCTCCCTTCAGTCCATTTCTCTCCATTCCTGTCCATTTCCTTTCAATCCATTTCCATCGTCCATTTTTCCTTTCAGTCCGTTTTACAATCGTATTCTTCCATCCATTTTCCTTCGTCCATTCCGTCCATTTCCTTCCTTCCATTCATTCCTTCGTCCATTTGTCCATTTCTTTGTCCATTTCCGTCTCATTTTCGTTCCGTCCGTTTCAGATCCATTTCCGTCCTTCCGTTCCGTTCCGTGCAGTCCATTTTGTCCTTTCAGTCTCATTCCGTCCGTCTTCATTCGTCCGTTCGTCCGTTTCCGTCCATTTCTGTCATTCCGTCCATTTCAATCTCCGTTTCCATTTCAGTCCGTTCAGTCCGTTTCAGTCCATTTCTTCCATTCGGTCTTCCGTCCGCTTCCGTCCGTCCAGTTCGTTTCTTCAGTCCGTTTCAGTCCATTTTCGTCGTCCGTCGTCCATTTCCGTCCATTTCCGTCCGTTTGTCCTTCGTCCATTTTCCCATTTCGTCCATTTCTTCCGTCCATTTTGATCCGTATCTCCGTTCTCATTTCCGTTCCGTTTATTTCAGTCCGTTTTCCAGTCCGGTTCCATCCGTTTCAGTTCCGTCCAGTCCTTCCGTCCATTTTCGTGTTCCCAGTCGTTTCGTATGTCCGTTTCTTCAGTCCATTTTCCGTTCCGTCCGTTTCCGTTTCATTTCCAGTCCGTTTCGTCCGTTTCGTCCAGTTCGATCTCGTCTTTCGGTTTCCGTTTCCTTTCGTCCGTCTCCGTTTCATTCCATTTTCGTCGGTCCATTTCGATTTCGTCCGTTTGGATCCGTTTCCGGTCCGTCCATGTCCGTTCGTCCGTTTCAGTCCGTTCTGTCCGTGTCAGTCCGTCTTCCATTTCGTCCGTGTCCGTTCGTGTTCGCGTTCGTTCGTCCGTTCGATCCGTTTCTTCAGTCCGGTTTCGTTCGTTTCGCTTTCGTCCGTTTCGGGTCCTGTTCGTCCGTTTCCAGTCCGTTCTTCTTTTTCGTCCGTTCGTCCGTTCGGTCGTCCATTTCCGGTCCGTTTTGTCGGGTCCGTCCGTTTCTTTGCAGTCAGTTCGCCAGTTTTCAGTCCGTTTTACGTCCATTTCCGTCCGTTGTTCGGTTCCGTTTTGATCTGTCGTCCGTTTGTCCCTTTTCCGTCATGACTCTTTCGATCCGTTACGTCCCATTTTCGTCCGGTTTTCCGTCCGTTCGTCCGTTCGATCCGTTTGGATCCGTTTCGGTTCGGTCAGTCCATTTCAGTCCGTTTGTCCGTTTCGATCCGTTTCCGTCCGTTTCGTCCATTTCCGTTTTCGGTTTTCGATCCATTTTCCCTTTTCGTCCGTTCCTTTTCAATCCATTTCAAAGTCGTCCATTTCTTCCAGTCCGGTTCAGTCCATTTCGTCATTTTATTCCCGTTCTTCCTTTCCCTCGTCCATTTCCGTCAGTTCGATCCGTTTCGTCCCATTTCGTCCATTTCGTCCGTTGTCAGTCCATTTCCGTCTCGTCCGTCCGTTTTAGCCCTCTCCGTATCCTGTTCTTTCGTCCGTAGTTCCGTCGACCCTTTGAGTTCCGTTTTTGATCCTTTCGTCTTGGTTTCGTCCGTTTCAGATCCGTTTCCGGCTGATGGATCCTATGACTTTTCGAGTTCCATTTTAACCGCGCAATTCCCATTTTAACCCTTTAAAATCCCATTTGGAAATCCCATTTTAACCCTTTAAATTCCATTTTTAACCCGTTCAATCCCATTTGTAACCCTTTCAATCCCATTTTAAATCAATTTTAACCCTTTCAATCCTTTTTAAAATCCCATTTTAACCCTTTAAATCCCATTTTAACCCTTTAAGTTCCATTTAAAATTCTTTAAAATCTCGTTTTAACCCTTTCAATCCCATTTGAAATCTCATTTTAACCCTTTAAATCCCATTTTAACCCTTTAAATCCCATTTTAAAATCCCATTTTAACCCTTTAAATCCCGTTTTAACCCTTTCAATTCCATTTTAACCCTTTAAATCCCATTTTAACCCCTTCAATCCCGTTTTAACCCTTTAAATCCCATTTTAACCCTTGCAATCCCATTTTAACCCTTTAATACCCATTTTAAATCCCATTTTAACTTTTTAAATCCCATTTAACCCTTTTTAATCTTATTTAAAATCAAATTTTTAACCCTTGCAATCCCATTTAAACCCTTTCCATCCCATTGTAAACCCTTTCAATCCCATTTTAAATCGAATTTTAACCCTTTCAATCCCATTTAAAATCCCATTTTAACCCATTAAATCCCAATTTTATCCCTTTAAATTCCATTTAAAATTCTTTAAATCTCGTTTTAACCCTTTCAATCCCATTTGAAATCTCATTTTAACCCTTTCAATCCCATTTTTAACCCTTTAAATCCCATTTAAAATGCCATTTTAACCCTTTCAATCTCATTTTAACCCTTTAAATCCCATTTTAACCCTTTCAATCCCATTTTAACCCTTTCAATTCCATTTTAACCCTTTAAATCCCAATTTTAACCCCTTTCAATCCCGTTTTAACCCTTTAAATCCCATTTTAACCCTTTAAATCCCATTTTAAATCCCATTTTAACCCTTTAAACCCCATTTAAAATCCGTTTTTAACCCTTTAATTTCCATTTCTGCTTTTTTTTAACCCTTTCCTCCCTGTCCCCCACCCAGGTGAACCTGCTGCCCATCGTCTACCTGATTTTTTGCCCTGCTGCTCTTCTCGGCCTGGTCCGAGCCCCTGGTCTGCGGCATCGGCCTGGCCATCATGGCAGACACCAGCCCGTCTACCTGCTGTGCGTCAGGGCCAAGCCCGCCCCCGGGCGTGCAGAAACCCTGGGTGAGGGGCCGAGGGGAAAAAATTTGGGGAGGGGGTTTGGGAGGGTTTGAAGGGGGTTAATATTGGGATTTAAGGGGTTAAATTGGGATTTAAGGGAGTTAAAATGAGATTTAAAAAGATTAATATTGGGATTTAAAAGGAGTTAAAATGGATTTTAGGGTTAAACTAGAGATTTAAAGGGAGTAATATTGGAGTTTTAAAGGGTTAAATGGGATTTGAGGAGTTAAAGTTGGGATTTAAGGGGTTAAATTGGGATTGAAAGGAGTTAAAAAGGGATTTAAAGGGTTAAAAAATGGGATTTTTAAGAGTTAAACTTGGGATTTAAAGGGAATTAAATTGAGTTTTAAAAGGGTTAAAAAAGGGATTTAATGGAGTCAAATGAGGATTGAAAAGAGACTAAAAAGGGATTTAAAAGGGTTAAAATTTAGATTTAAAGGGTTAACATGGGGGTTTAAAGAGGTTAAAGTTGGGAGTTTAAAGGTGTTAAAATGGGGTTGAAAAAGAGGTTAAAAAAGGGATTTAAAGGGTTAAAGATAGGGATTTTAAAGGGAGTTAAAAATGAGGATTTAAAACTAAAATGAGGGATTTAAGGGAGTTAAAATTGGGTTTTAAAGAGGGTTAAAAGGGATTTAAAGGGAGTTAAAATGAAAGGGTGACAGGGTTAAAAAGGGATTTAAGGAGTTAAAGTTGGGATTTAAAGGGTTAAATTGGGATTGAAAGAGGTTAAAAATAAGGATTGAAAGTGTTAAAATGGGATTTAAAAGGGTTAAAAAAATGGGATTTAAAAGATTAAAATTGGAAATAAATGGGTTAAAGCGGAGTTTAAAGAGGGTTAAAATTGAGACTTTTAAAGAGGTTAAAATTGCGATTTTTATAAGGTGTTAACAATGGGATTTGAAGAGATTAAAAAATGGGATTTAAAAAGGATTAAATGGGATTTGAAGGATTAAAGTTGAAATAAATGTGTTAAAATTGGAAATAAATGACTTAAAATGGGATTTAAAGGTTTAAAAATTGGGATTTAAGAGGGGTTAAAGTTAAGGGATTTAAAGGAGTTAAAATCAGATTTTAAAAAAGCGAAAATTGGTGTTTAAAGGGCTAGAATTGGGATTTAAAAGGGGTTAAAGCAGCATTTAAAAGGGGTTAAAAAGTGGGATTTGAGGGGTTAAAATATGGGTTTTAAGGGGTTCAAATTGGGATTTAAGGGGTTAAATTGGGATTTAAAAGAGGTTAAAATGAGGGTTTAAAAGGTTAAAGTTGGGATTTAAAGAGGTTAAATTCAGATTTTTAGGGGACTTTTTAAAAGGGATTTATTGGAGATTTTTGGGGAGTTTTTGGGGGGGGATTTTTTGGGGGATTTTTCTGGATTTTTGGGGGATTTTTTAAAAAATTTTTTCGGTTGGGATTTTTTGGGGAATTTTTGGGGATTTTTGAGGATTTTTGGGATTTTTTGGGGGATTTTTGGGGGATTTTGAGGGATTTTTTGGGATTTTTTGGGGATTCTTTGGGGGTTTTAGGGAGTTTTTGGGGATTTTTGGGATTTTTTGGGGATTTTTTGGGATTTTTTGGGGATTTTCTGGGGGATTTTTTTAAGCGATTTGTTGGAGATTTTTTTGGGGAGTTTTTTGGGGATTTTTGAGTTTTGTGGATTTTTAGAAGATTTCTTGGGGATTTTTGGGGATTTTTAAACGATTTTTGGGGGGATTTTTGGGGACTTTTTGGGATTTTTTGGGGGGATTTTTTGGGATTTTTAAAAAAAGATTTTTAAACGATTTTTTGGGGATTTTTGGGAACTTTTTGGGGTTTCTTTTTAAATGATTTGTTGGAGATTTTTCTTGGGTTTTGAGATTTTTCGCTTGAATTTTTGGGGATTTTGGGGATTTTTTCAGGAATTTTTGGGGGATTTTTTTGGGGCCTTTTGGGATTTTTGGGGGGTTTTCTCAGGAAATTTTTGGGGATTTTTTTTGGGGGATTTATTTGGGATTTTTTGGGATTTATTTGGGATTTTTATGTGAATTTTTGGGGATTTTTTGGATTTTTTAGGGGATTTTTTTGGGATTTTTTTGTGATTTTTTGTGGATTTTTGGGATTTTTGTGGGATTTTTGGGGATTTTTGGGATTTTTGGGGGATTTTTGGGATTTTTGGGGATTTTTTAGGGGATTTTGGGGGATTTTGGGGATTTTTGGGGATTTTTGGGAATTTTTTGGGATTTTTGGCAATTTTATTGGGAGTTATTTGGAAACTTTTAGGAATTTCTTTAGGAATTTTTTTAGATTTTTGGGGGTTTTTGGGATTTTTTGGGGATTTTTAGGGATTTTTTTGGACACTGTGGTTTTTGACAATTTTGGAGAATTTTTTGGGAAATTTCTGAGGATTTTTTGGGGGATGTATTTGGGATTTTTTATTTTTTTGGGAGTTTTGGGGAATTTTTTGGATTTTCTAAACGATTTATTGGAGTTTTGGGGGGATTTTTTGGGGGATTTTTTGGGATTTTTAGGGATTTTGGAATTTTGTTTGGGGGATTTTTAGGGATTTTTTGGACACTTTTAGTGGTTTTGGACAATTTTTGGGGGAATTTCTTTGGGAAATTTTTGGAGATTTTTTGGGGATTTCCTTAGGGAAATTTTTTGGGATTTTTGGGGTTTTATTTGGGGATTTTTGAGATTTTTAGGGATTTTTAGGGAAAAATTTAGGGGAAAAAAAGTGCAGTTTTGAGGAAAATTGTTTCAGGAAAGATCGGGGAAAGAATTTTGGGAAAAAGTTGGAAAAAAATTTAGGGAAAATCGAATTTCAGGAGAGGTTGGAAATTTTGGGAGAATATTTAGGGAGAGATTGGGGAAAATTTCAGAAAAGTTTTGGGGGAGATTTGGGAAATTTGGGAAAAAATTTTGAGTAAGAAATTTGAATTTCTGGGAGGGAATTTGGAGAGAATTTTTAGGGAGAACATTTTGACTCAAATTTTTGGGGAAAATTTTGAGAAGAATTTTGGGAAGAATTTAAGAAAATTTGGGGAAAAAATTTTAGAATTTTTGAGAATTTTGGAAAAATTTAGGGGAAATTTTGAAGAATTTTGAGGGATAATTTTCTGAAATTTGGGGAAAAAAATTGAAAAATTTTGAGAATTTTGGAGAAATTTTGGAAAGAAATTTGGGGAAATTTGGGAAAAAAATTAAAAAATTTTTGAGGATTTTGGAAAAATTTGGGGGAAAAATTTCTACGAAAATTTAGGGGGAAAAAAATTGAAAAAATTTTTGAGAATTTTGGAGAAATTTTTGGAAAAATTTAAGGAAATTTAAGGAAAAAATTAAAAATTTTGAAAATTTTGGAAAAAATTTGAGGAGAAAAATAGAGGGAATTTGGGGAAAAATGAGAAATTTAGGGGAAAAATCGGGAGAAAAATTTAGGAGAGAATTGGGAAAAAATTTAGGGGAAAAATTTGAGAAAATTAAGTAAAAATTTTTAGGGGAAAATTTTGGGGAAAAAAATGGAATTTTAGGGAGAATTTGGGGAAATTTTCTAGGGAACATTTTGAGTCAAATTTTTGGGGGAAAATTTTGAAGAATTTTTGGGAAGAATTTAGAAAATTTGGGGAAAAAAATTAAAACTTTTGAGAATTTTTGGAGAAATTTGGGGAAAAATTTTGAGAAAAAATTTGGAGAAAAAAATTTAAATTTTGAGAATTTTTGGGAAAATGTGGAGAAAAAATTAGGGGGAAAATTTAGGGGGAAAATTTTGAAGAATTTTGGGGAAAAAAATTGAAAAATCTTTTGAGAATTTTGGAAAAACTTAGGGGAAAAGATTTTAGGGAAAATTTTGGGAGATTTAGGGGAAAAATTGAGAAATTAGGGGAAAAAAGAAAAAATTTGGAGAATGAGGGAAAAATTTGGGGAAAAAAATTGAGTGAGAAAATGCGTGAAAAAATTTTGAAGAAGAAAATTTTTTGGGAAAAAAATATTAAAATTTTGAGAATTTTGGAAAAATTTGAGAAAAAATTTAGGGAAAATTTGAGGAAAAATTCGGGGATTTTTGTGTCTTATTAAAAAACAGAAATTATTTCAATTTTAACCATTTCTGGACAATTTTAGCCAGATTTTTTGTGTTTTTCCTTGCCCTCCCCAGCCGCCATGACGGATTTTTGGGCAGCGCCTCCTATTGGTTGTTTACCCGGGGGCGTGGCCAGGGAAGTGACCACCCACCCAGGAGCCCCTCAAGCCCGCCCCTCCCCACCCTTTAAAATAAAATTTTAAAAAAATAAAAAATTAAAATTGGGTAGGGCCCTTTAAGAAGCTAGATGACGTCATCGGGGCAGAGAGCCAGCTCCATGCATTTTTAATCTGCTCATTAAAATTAAAAATTATTAAAAAATTAAAATTAAAAAGCGGGAGGGAGCGGGAAATTAAAAAATTAAAAATGAAGAAATGAAAATATTGTTTAGTCAAAAATATTAAAAAAATTTAGTTGGAAAATAAAAAGTTTTAAATTAAAATTTTGTGTGTGTGTTTTATTTAATTAGTTTTTTATTAAAATTTTTGGGAATTTTATTGAAATTTTTTTTCATTTTTTAATTTTTAATTTTTTGCCCTAAAATCCACAAAATTTTATCAAAATTTTTTTCTTCTTTCTCTCTTAAAAATTCGGGAAATTTTATCCAAAAATATTTTATTCCACCCAAAAAAAATCGAATTTTAAAATCTTCACCCAAATATTTTTTAATTTTTCTTTGTTTTAAATTCTGGGAATTTATTTATTTAATATTTGAATTTTAAAAAAATTTTTTCCCCCAAATTTTTTTATTTTTTAATCCATTTTTTCTTAAAATTTGGGGAATTTTACCCAAAAAAAAAATTCCCTTTTCTATTTTTTTATATCCGCAAAATTTTCCTCCAATTTTTTAAATTTTATTTTAATTTTTTTCTTACTAAAATCCTCAAAATTTTAACCTAAAATTTCAGATATTTTAAATTTTTTTATTATTAAAGTTATGAGAAATTTAATGTAGCAAAATTTTTCCAATTTTTTCAATTTTTTTTCCTGAAATTCCACGAATTTTACCCAAAAAATTTCCACCTTTTACATTTTTATTTTTCCTAAAATCCGAGAAATTTTTTTCCTAAAACCATGAAAATTTCCATCAAAATTTCCCATTTTTTAATTCTTTTTTTCCTAAAATCCTAGAATTTGTCCATTTTCCTTTATTTTCATTTTTTTTCCCCTAAAATCCGAGTAGTTTTCCTCCAAATTTTTCCTTTTTTGTTTTTTTTCCTTTTTGAAATTTCATTTATTTATTTATTTATTTTAATTTATTGTTTTCAGCTTTCTTTTTTTTAAATTTTGTTTACTTATTTATGTATTTATTTATTGTTTTGCTTTTTATTTTATAATTTTTTTAAATTCAAATTTTCGTCTGTTTTGACTGAAGGAAATTCCCGAACGTTTCTGAAATTCCCGAATTTTTTGGTTTTTTAATTGAAATTTTCGGTGATTTTACGAAAATTCCCGAATTTTTAGGGGAGTTTTAAATTGAAATTTTCGGTGTTTTGACTGGGGAAATTCCGAATATTTACGGAAATTCCCTGAATTTTTTGGGCTTTTTAATTGAATTTTTTAGGTGATTTTACTGAAAATTCCCGAATTTTAGGGGTTTTTAATTGAATTTTTCGGTGTTTTGACGGAAATTCCCGAACATTTTACTGAAATTCCCGAATTTTTGGGGGACTTTTAATTGAGTTTTTGGTGATTTGACGGAAATTCCCGAATTTTTTTATCTTTTTTAATTCAAATTTTCGGTGTTTTGACGGAAATTCCAGAACATGTATTTGCAAAATTCCCGAATTTTTGGGGCTTTTTAAATTGAATTTTTCGGTGTTTTGACGGAAATTCCCGAGACGTTTGGAAATTCCCGAATTTTTTGGTTTTAAATTGAAATTTTCGGTGATTTACGAAAAATTCCCAATTTTTGTTTTAATGGAATTTTTCAGTGATTTTAGGAAATTCGGACATTTCTGGAAATTCCCGAATTTTTGGGGGCTTTTAAATTAAATTTTTCGGTGATTTTTAGGGAAATTCCCGAATTTTTTATCTTTTAATTCAAATTTTCAGTTGCTTTGACGGAAATTCCCGAACGTTTCTACGGAAATTCGAAAATTTTGGGGCTTATAAATTTAATTTTTCGGTAATTTTACGAAATTCCCGAATTTTTGGGGATTTTTAATTGAATTTTCGGTGATTTTAGGGAAATTCAGGATTTTTGGATTTTTAAATTGAATTTTCAGTGATTTTGAGGAAATTCCCGAATATTTTGGGGCTTTTAATTCAAATTTTTAAGCTGTTTTGACGGGAAATTCGAATATTTTACGGAAATTCGAACATTTTGGGGCTTATAAATTGAATTTTTCGGTGATTTTGAAAATTCCCGAATTTTTTCTGGTTTTTATTTGAATTTTTTCGGTGATTTTCACGAAAATTCCCGAATTTTTAAATCTTTTAATTCAAATTTTCGGTGGTTTTATGGCGAAATTCCCGAACATTTACGGAAATTCCCAGACATTTTGGGGCTTATAAATTGAATTTTTCGGTGATTTTTACGAAAATTCCCCGAATTTTAATCTTTTTAATTCAAATTTTTGGTGATTTTACGAAAATTCGAATTTTTCTTTTAATTGAAATTTTCGGTGATTTTTACGAAAATTCCCAGGATTTGTGGGGCTTTTTAATTGAATTTTTCGGTGTTTTGACGGAAATTCCCGAACATTTACGAAAATTCGAATTTTGGGGGCTTTTAAAATCGAATTTTTTCGGTGTTTTGTACGGAAATTCCCGAACATTTCACGGAAATTCCGCGAACATTTTGAGGGCTTATAAATTGAATTTTTCGGTGATTTTACGAAAAGATTCCCGAATTTTTGGGGCTTTTAAATTGAATTTTTCGGTGTTTTGGCGGAAATTCGAACATTTTACGAAATTCGAATTTTTGGGGCTTTTAAATTAAAATTTTTCGGTGATTTTAGGGGAAATTCCCGAATTTTTTTATCTTTTAATTCAAATTTTCGGTGATTTTACGGAAATTCCCGAACGTTTCACGGAAATTCCCGAATTTTTTCTGGTTTTTTAATTAGAAATTTTCGGTGATTGTACGAAAATTCCCGAATTTTCTGGTTTTAATTGAAATTTTTCGGTGATTGTACGAAAATTCCCGAATTTTTAAGGACTTTTAAATTGAATTTTTTCGGTGTTTTGACGGAAATTCCCGAACATTTACGAAAATTCCCGAATTTTTGGGGTTTTTATTAGTGAAATTTTAGCTGATTTTACGAAAATTCCCGAATTTTGGGGGTTTTTAATTGAATTTTTTCGGTGTTTTGACGGAAATTCCAGAATATTTACGGAAATCTCCGAACATTTTACGGGAAATTCCCGAATATTTTAGATTTTTAAATTCCAAATTTCGGTGATTTTACGAAAATTCCTGAATTTTTGGGGTTTTAAATTGAAATTTTGGTGATTTTACGAAAATTCCCGAATTTTCTAGGGATTTTAATCAGATTTTTCGGTGTTTTGACAGAAAGTGAATTTTTAGGGTTTTTAATTGAATTTTTTCGCTTTTCTGACGGAAATTCCCGAACATTTTACGAAATCCCCGAACTCTCCCCAACAAAATGGCGGCGCTCCGCCGAAACCTGAAAGAAACCCGAGCAACGAACACTTCGGAAACACCCGAATCTTTCGGAAACGCGAGAGAATCCGGAAACGCTGCCCGTCACGGGAAGCGCCGAAAGTTCCGAAAGCCGCCGAAGTTGCCGGAAAGGAGCCGAAGCGCCTCAGCGGAAGTTGCCGAAGGCGCAGCGCGAGCGGCGCCACGCAAGATGGCGGACGGGAGGAGGTGACTCTGGACGGGCGGCCGCTTCATCTACTGCGAGTCGCCGACCTGAAAGCGGCTCTGGAGCAGCGGCCTCGCCAGAGCGGCAGAAAAGCGCCCTGATCAAGCGGCTGCGAGGGGTGAGAGAGAAATAGAAGGCGGGGGAAATGGCGGCGGCGCCGTGGGGGAAAAGGAGGTGAAGGAGGAAAGGGGGCAGGGGAAAATGGCGGCGCTGAAACAGCTAATGGCTGAGGGGCGGTGGGTTCTCTACCCCCTCAGGGTTTTCCGCCAACGCGTGAGGGGAGGGAAAAAAGGCGGGAAAATCTGAGGGGGTGAGACTCGTGAGGGTGAGAGGTTTTGGGGTGAAAAATGGAGATTTTGGTTCAAAGCGTGAGGGGAAGGGGGTGTGGGGGGGTTTGAGGGGAAGAGATCGCGATTGGAGGAAGGCTGAGGTTTGGGGGTGAAAATCGCGATTTTGAGAGAGAAAAGTCTGAAAGGGCGATTTGGGGTGGAAATCCCGCTGGTTGATGATTTTAGGAAAAGGTCTGCAGAGGCGATTTAAGGTGGAAAATCACGACGGTTTACCGGAAGAAACCTGTAAGGAGCGAATTTGTGAAAATCGCGATTTGCGAAGGAAAAATCTTTGCGATTTCGTGAAACTCGCGATTTTGGAGAAATCTGGCAAGCGATTTGGGGGTGAGAAATCGCGATTTTGAAGAGAAAAATCTGAGGGCGGTTGTGAAAATCGCGATTTTGATGCGTTTAGGAAAAGTCTGAGGCGATTTAAAGGTGGAAAATCGCGATTTTGAGAAAGAAAAGTCTGAGAGGCGGTTTGAAGGGTGAAAATCGCGATTTTGCGAAAAATCTTGAGCGATTTGAAGTGGAAACTCGCGATTTTTAGGAGAAATCTGAGGCGATTTGGGGTGAAAATCGCGGTGCGATGAAGTTGTAAGGGAAAGTTCTATGGGCGATTTAGAGGTGAAAATCGCGATTTTAGGAAAAACTGCGGGCGATTTAGTTTGGAAATCCGCGCGATTTTGAAGAAAAATCTTGGGAGGCGATTTGAAGTGAAACTCACCGCGATTTTAAGAAGGAGAAATCTGGGGAGGAGGCGATTTGGGGTGAAAATCAGCGATTTACGAGAAAAATCCTGAGGGCGGTTTAAGGGTGAAAATCGCGCCGATTTACGATGCGTTTACGTAGGAAGAAAAGTCTGAGGCGATTTAAGGTGGAAAATCGCGGTTACTGAGAAAAGTCTGAGGCGGTTTTGTGAAAATCGCGATTTGAGAAAAATCGAGGCGATTTGGAAGTGACGAAACTCGCGATTTTTAGGAGAAATCTGAGGCGATTTGGGGTGAAAATCACGGTTACGATGAGTTGTAGGGGAAAGTTCTGCTGAGGAGCGATTTGTGAAAATCGCGATTTTGAGAGGAAAGTCTGAAGTGATTTTGAATTGAAAATCGCGGTTACGAGGGAAAAATCTTGAGGAATTGATTTCGGGTACAGAAAAAATCGCGATTTTGAGGGAAAAATCTTGGCAGGAAGGCGGTTTGGGGTCGAAAATCGCGATTTTGATGGAAGTTGGCAAAGGGAAAGTTCTGTGGTGATTTCGGGTAAAATCGCGCGATTTTGAGAGAAAAGTCTGCGGAGGCGATTTGAAGGGTGGAAATCGCGATTTTGATGAAGTTTTAGGAAAAGTCACAGGGCGATTTAAAGGTGGAAATATCGCGATTTTTGGGAGAAATCTGAAGAGGCGGTTTTGTGAAAATCGCGATTTTGAGGAAAAATCTTGAGGCGATTTAGAAGTGAAACTTCGCGATTTTACGAGGAGAAATCTACAAGAGGCGATTTGAGATTGAAAATCGCGATACTGATGAAGTTGAGAAGGAAAGTTCTGAAGCGATTTGGGGTGGAAATCGCGATTTTTGAAAGATCACATCTGAGGGATTTGGGGTGAAAATCGCGATTTTGAGAGAAAGTCTGGGGCGATTTGATGAGGAAACTCGCGATTTTTAGGAAAATCTGAGGGCGATTTGGGGTGAAAATCGCGATTTTGCAGAAAATCTACAAGAGGCGGTTTAAAGGGTGAAAATCGCTTGATTTTTGATCGCGTTTTAGAGGAAAAGTCTGGGAGCGATTTAAAGGTGGAAAATCGCGATTTTGAGGAAAAGTCTGAAGGAGCGGTTTGGTGAAAATCGCGATTTGCGAGAAAATCTTGAAGGCGATTTGAAAGTGAAAGGCTTCGCGATTTACTAGGAGAAATCTGAGAGGCGATTTGGGGTGAAAATCACGATTTTTGATGAAGTTGTAGGGAAAGTTCACGAGGGCGATTTGGGGGTGAAAATCAGCGATTTTGAGAAAAGTCTGGAAGTGATTTGGGGTTGAAAATCGCGATTTTGAGGAAAATCTTGAAGGGTGATTTCCGGGTGAAAAATCGCGATTTTGAGAAAAAATCTTGAAGGCGGTTTAGGGTGAAAATGCGCGATTTTGATGAGTTAGCAAGAAAAGTTCTGTAATGGTGATTTCAGCGGGTAAAATCGCGATTTTGAGGAGAAAGTCACAGCGATTTGGGGTGAAACTTCCGCGATTTTGAGAGAGAAAAGTCTGAAAGAGGCGTTTGAGGTGGAAATCGCGATTTTGATGAAGTTTTAGGAAAAAGTCTGGAGGCGATTTAAAGGTGGAAAATCGCGATTTTTAGGAAGAAATCTGAGCGGTTTGGGGTGAAAATCAGCTGATTTTGAGGAAAAATCTTGACGGCGTTGAAAGTGAAACTTCGCGATTTTTAGAGGAGAAATCTAAGGAGCGATTTGGGGTGATACAGCGGTTACGGTGAAGTTGGCGGGAAAGTTCTGAGAAGGCTGATTTAGGGTGGCAAATCAGCGATTTTGAAGAGATCTGAGAAGCGATTTGGGAGGGTGGGAAATCGCATGATTTTGAGAGAAAAGTCTGGCGATTTAAAGGTGAAAATCAGCGATTTTAGGAAAAAAGGCGTTGGGGTGAAAATCGCGATTTTTAGGAAAATCTGAGGCCCCACGGTTTAAGAGGTGAAAATCTAGCGATTTTGAGGAAAAATCTTGAAGTGATTTGAAGAAGTGAAACTTCGCGATTTTAGAAGGAGGAAATCTATGAGAGGCGATTTGAAGGTGAAAATGTGATTACGAGGAAAGGAAATCTTAGCGAGGAAGTGATTTGGTGAAAAAAATCAGCGATTTTGAGGAAAAAATCTTGAAGCGATTAAAAGGTGAAAATCAACGATTACAGGGGGAAAAGTCTATTGAAGCGTTGGGGGTGAAATCAGCGATTTTGATGAGTTTTAAGGAGAGAGGAAAAGTCTGGAAACGATTTAAGGGTGAAAATCAGCGATTTACGAGGAAAAATCTTGAAGGCGATTTGGGGGTCAAAATCTAGCGATTTTGATGAAGGTTCGAGGGGAAAGTTCTGAGGCCGATTTAGAATTGAAAATCGCGTTGATTTTGAAAAGTCTGAAGTGATTTAGGGTGAAAATGCGATTTTTGAGAAAAGTCCTGGTGATTTGGGGGTGAAAATCCTTGATTTAGATTTTGTGAGGGGAATTTGAGAGAAGGGGTAAAATCGCTGATTTTGATAAATTTGGGAAAATTCTGAGAATGATTTAAGGTGAAAAATGTGATTTTGAAGAGGGAAGAGAAGTCTAGCAGAGAAGGCGATTTGGTGAAAATGTGATTTAGATTTTGTGAAAGAGGGAATTTGAGGGTAAAAGTAAATGATTTTTGATAAAATCGAGTAAAATCTGAGGAGGATTTAACTTTATATCGCGATTTTTAGGTTTTTTCCGTGGAGTTTTGGGCCAAAATGCTTGATTTTTGATGAATTCAATTCAAACTCTGAGGGTTTTAAATCCCGTTTTAATTCGATTTTGAGGTTTTAAAAATGTCGCGATTTGAGACAAAATTTGAATTTTTATTCATGGTTTTAGTGGACGAGTGAAATTTTTGTGGTTTGTGAAAGATTTGAGGGTGAAAAGTGGATTTTGGGTGTTTTTTTGAGGAGGGAGGTGGAAAATGGGATTTTTGAGGTTTGTGGTTTCAAAAGTGAAATTTTGTCCCAATTTATAAAATTCAGAGGCGCTGATGTTGGAGAATCTGCGAAACATACGAGCCCCATCCACTGCTATTGTAACTTCGCAGGTAAGAACACTTAAAAATGGATGTGAATTTAAAATATCGGGGAATTTTCAAATTTTTATAAAATTCCCCAAAATTCACCCTAAAAATTCCAAAACTTCCTGAAAATCACCCAAACTCCTTTAAGTTCTCCCAATTTCCCTCAAAATTTCTTCCAAAATCCAAAAAAATCCCAAAAATCAAAATCTCAAAATTTCCAAATTCTAAAAATTCTCCTAAAATTCTCCTAAAAATTCAGAAAAATTCTCTGAAAATCACCCAAATTCCTTTAAATTTGCTAAAATGTCCCCTCAAAGTTACACAAGATTTACTTAAATTTTTAAAGGAAATAAAAAATTCTTAAAGTGCCAAAAATTCTAAAATCAAAGATCTAAAGATTCCCAAAGGATTTCTTAAAAGATCAAGGATTCCCAAAGATTACCAAAATCCCCAAAGTGCCAAAGAGTTCCCAAAATTCCTATAGGAGATTCGAAATCTTGGAAAAGATTCCCATGAAGGCCAAAGTTCCCAAAGTTCCCAAAGTTCAAAATTCCCCAAAGATCCCAAAGATCTTAAAAGGATTCCCAAAAATTCTAAAAATTCGAAGGATTCTGAAATATTCCAATAAGTTCAAAAGAAATTCCCAAAAAGAGTTTCCAAAGGATTCGAAATCTAAATCCAAGGAATTTGGAAAGAATCCCCAAAATATCTAAAAGAATCTCAAAGGGATTCCCAAAGGATTCTGAAAATCCACCTGATCCCAAGAATCTATTAAAAGATCCCAAAAGATTCAAAATTGCTTAAAGGTGCCAAAAATGATTAAACGTCCCAAAAGATACAAAAGTTCTCAAAGGATTCCAAGGGAATGATTCCCAAAAGAGTTCACAAAATTTCCAAAGAAACTTGTGAAGATTTTCCAAAATCTGAGTTTTTGAGGAATTCCCCAATTTTGGGTTTTGGAGGATAAAAAATCTTCATTTAATTCCCAAAAGCATTTTAAATAAATCCCAAAATCCGCAAAAGTCGTGAAAAATCCATTAAAATCCCAAAAGTTTCCAAAATCCCAAAAGTCCCCAAAATTCCCCAAAATTTTCCCAAATTTTTTTTTTCCTAAAAATGTTTTTGGCACCCTGGATAGAGGGCCATGGGGCAGAACAGTTCATCAAGAATTTACCTGGGAGACCTCAAAAATTCCCCCAAAGGAAATCCCAAAAATCCCCAAAAATTCTAAAAAAATTCCCAAAAATCCGAAAAACCCCAAAAATTCCTGAAAAATTTTGAACAATCCCCAAAAGTTCCCCAAAAAGGTAAAATCACAAGGGTGTAAGGTGCCAAAGGAATCAAGGCAGAAGATCCCCAAAAGATTCCCCAAAGAATCCCAAAAGGATTCCCCAAAGATTTTCCCAAAGGATTCAAAAGAATTGCCAAAAAATTCTTAAAAGTCTAAAGGATTGAAAGTTGCAAAAGATTCAAAAAAGGATTCAAATTTTTGGGGTTCAAATTTTGGGATTTAGGATAAAAAGTTCGAATTAATTCCCCAAAAATGTTTTAAATCGTTTAAAATCACCAAAACATCCTGAGAAAAGGTAAAACCGAGAAAGATGGAAAAAGGATTCTAAAAGAATCCCCAAAATCCCCAAGGATTCCCCAAAATTTCTATAAAATCCCAAAATTTTGGAGATTCCAAGGGATTTTGGGATTTTGGAATAAAAATCTCCACTTAATTCGAAAAAGCGTTTTAAATGGTTCAAAATCGCAAAAAATGAAAAATCGAAAAAATGGAAAAATTCCCAAAAGTCAAAGGATTCCCAAAATCCCCCAAATTTCCACAAAATTCCCCAAATGTTTTTGGGACCCTCAGATAGTGAGGCCATGGGGGCAGAACAGTTCATCAGAGGTAGCTGGAGACCCAAAAAATCCCAAAAATTGCCCAAAAAATCCCAAAGGAAATTTCAAAAATCTCAAAAATCCCAAGAAAATCTAAAATCCCAAAAATTCCCAAAATTCCCTAGATTGCCCAAAATTTTGGAAATTCCAAATTTTAGGATCTGGAATTAAAAAAAATCTTAACAATTCCTAAAAAATTAGCAAAATCATTGAAAAATCACCAAAATGCTTAGAGAAAAATGCATTGAAAAATCCGAAAAAATAGAAAAAATTCCCAAAAGTTCCCAAAATTTCCTAAAAATCCCAAATTTTTGGAGATTCCAAATTACAGGATTTTGGATAAAAATCCTTAATTCTGAAAAGCGTTTCGTCGTTCAAAATCACCAAAATGCATAAAAAAATCGAAAAAATGGAAAAAAATTCCCAAAAAATCAAAATTCCCAAAATCCCCAAATTTCCCAAAGATTCCCCCAAAATGTTTTGGCACCCTCAGATGGAAGGCCATGGGGGCAGAGACAGTTTCATCAAAAGGGTACCTGGAGAAGCAGCAGGAGCTGCTGCAGCAGCATGAGGAGCAGCCCGAGCATACCGGTGAGAACTAAAAACCAAATTGCCAAAATCCCCAAATTCACACCCCAAAATTCAATTTTTTCTCCTTTCTTGCAGCATCCGAGACTGGAGAGGAGGAGGAAGAGAGGAGGGGAGGAAGGAGGAGGGAGGGAAGGAGAGGAGGAGGATGGTGAGATTTAAGGAGCAAATTGAGGATTTTGGTCCAAATTAAATTTTTTTAATTTTGGGGATTTTGATCCAAATCAATTTTTTGTTAATTTTAGGAGAATTTTGGGATTTTTTCTTAAATTACGAATTTTGAAAATTTTTTTTTCTCTTTTGGGTTTTCTTGGTGTTTGGGAGGGGGTACAGGGGATTTTAGTCAATTAATTTTGGGGTAAATTTGGGGGATTTTGGTCAAGTCAATTTTTGTTAATTTGGGAGAAAAATTTAAGGATTTTTCTTAAATACGAGTTCACAGAAAATTTTTTTCCTCATTTTGTTTTTTTCGATTTCTGGAATTGAGAATTTACCAGGATTTTGTGAGGGTCAGAATTTAATTTTTTATTTTGGAGAATTTAGGGGATTTGGTCAAATTTCAATTTTTATTTTTTAGGAGAAAAATTTTGGGTTTGGTTGAATTTTTAATTTTGAGGAATTTTTTGTTGACTAATTTTGGGTTTTTTTTTCTTGGTTTTGGGAGAATTTGGGATTTTGAATCCAAATTCTAATTTAGGGTAGAATTTTGGGGAGTTACAGTCAAATTAATTTTGTTAATTTTAGGAGAAATTGGGATTTACAAATTTTGAATTTTGAAAATTTTTTCTACTCTTTTGTGCTTTTCTTGGTGTTGGGAAATTTGGGAGATTTTGGTCAAATTTATTTTTAATTTGGGGAAATTTGGGGGATTTGAGGGTCAGAATTCAAATTTTTGTTAATTTGAGGAAAAATTTGGGGATTTTTTCTTAAATTTTTGAGTTCGAAATTTTTTCCTCATTTTGTTTTTTTCTAGATTTTCTGGGTGGGGAATTTGCAGGTTTGGTCAAATTTATTTTTTAGTTTTGGAGAAAATTTGAGGATTTGAAATTTCAATTTTATTTTTAGGAAAAATTTTAGGTTTTGGTTGAATTTTTAATTTACGAAATTTTGACTAATTTTGGGTTTTTTCTTGGTTTTTAGGGAGAGAAATTTGGGGATTTTTAGTTAATTTTAATTTTTAGGGGTAAAATTTTGGGGATTTTGGTCAAATTTAGAATTTTTGTTAATTACAGAATTTTGGGATTTTTTGCTTAAATTTTTTGAATTTTGAAAATTTTTTTTCTCTTTTTTGGGGTTTTTTTTTTTCTTGAGGTGTTTGGGAGGAAATTTGGGAGATTTTTGGTCAAGATTTAAATTTTTAATTTTAAGGGGAAATTTTGGGGATTTTGGTCCAAATTCAAATTTTTGTTAATTTTGGGAAAAAATTCGGGGTTTCTTAAATTTTAGCGAGTTCCTGAAATTTTTTTCCTCATTTTGTTTTTTTTTCTCGATTTCACAGGTGAGATTGCAGGATTTTGAAGTCCAAAATTTAATTTTTTTTTTTTATTTTTGGAGAATTGAGGATTTTGGTCAAATTCAATTTTTATTTTTAGGAAAATTTTGGGTTTGATTTGAATTACTAATTTGCGAGATTTTTGACTAATTTTAGGTTTTCTTAGTTTTGAGGAGAAATTTGGGGGATTTTGGTCAAATTTAATTTTTAGGGTAAATTTTGGGGATTTTGGTCAAATTCAATTTTTGTTAATTTTAGGAGAATTTTGGGATTTTTCTTAAATTTTGAATTTTGAAAATTTTCTCTTTTGTGCTTTTTCTTGGTGTTTGGGAGAAATTTAGGAGATTTTGGTCAAATTTAATTTTTAATTTAGGAAATTTGGGGTTGGTCAAATTCAAATTTTTGTTAATCTGGAAAAATTTAGGGATTCTTAAATTTTGAGTTCACGGTACCTCATTTTTGTTGTTTTCTCTCGATTTCTGGGTGAAATTTACTTGGGATTTTGGTCAAATTATTTTTTAGTTTTGGAGAGAAAATTCAGTTTTTGGTCAAATTTCAATTTTTATTTTAGGAAAAATTTGGGTTTGGTTGAATTTTTTTTAATTTTTGAAATTTTTTGACTAATTTTGGGTTTTCTTGGTTTTGGGAGAAATTTGGGGATTTTGGTCAAATTTTTAATTTTGGGGTAAATTTGAGATTTTTGGTCAAATTCAATTTTTGTGAATTACAGGAGAAATTTTGGGATTACCTGTAGAATTTTTGAATTTTGAAAAATTTTTTTTTTCTCTTTTTTGGTTTTTTTCTTGGTGTTTAGGGAGGAATTTTGAGTTTTGGTCAAATTTTAATTTTGGGGTAAATTTGGGATTTTGTCCAAATTTCAATTTTATTAATTTCAGAAAAAAATTTTGGGATTTTTTCTTTAGAATTTTTGAGTTTTCACAAAATTTTTCTCATTTTGGTTTTTTTTTCTCATTTTGGTTTTGCTTGGTTTTGGAGAAATTTGGGGATTTTTTGGTCAAAATTTTTATTTTTGGGGTAAATTTTGAGAGTTTTGAGATTCAGAGATTCAATTTTTAATTTTAGGAGAAATTTGGAGTTTTTCTTAAATTTTGAACTTGGAGAAATTTTTCCCTCATTTTGTTTTCTTGGTTTTAGGGGAAATTTGGGGATTTTGATTTAATTTTTTAGAAGGGAGTAGAAATTTAGGGTGTTTTGGTCAAATTTTTAGATTAGAATTACAGGTCAATTTTTCTCATTTTTATTCCATTTTGGGTCTCAATTCTTTTATTTTTGGGTTCAATATTTCCCAATTTTTAGGTTAAATTTCTCAATGAATTTTGGGTCAGATTTTTCTCATTTTTTTCCATATTTGTGGTAGAATTTTCCCAATTTTGGGAGGAATTTTTCTCAATTTTGGGTCAGAAGTTTTTCCCAATTTTGGGTCAAATTTTCTCTTTTTTCTCCATTTATGATTTGAATTTTTGTAATTTTTTGAATTGAATATTCCCATTTTTGGGTCAAAATTACTCCCAATTTTGGCTCAAATTCTCCCAATTTTGGATCAAATTTTCTCCCATTTTGGTCAAATCCTTAGAATTTTGGGTCACAATCTTTAAATTTTGAGTCAAATTTTTATTTTATCTAAGAATTTCTCCAGTTTGGTCAATTTCTGCTTTGGGTCAAATTTTTCTCATTTTTTTTTTCCATTTTAGGTGGAATTTTTTTATAATTTTAGGTCAAATTCTCCCAATTTTAAGATCAAATTTTCTCAATTTTGGGTCAAATTTTTTAAACTTTTTATTTGTGACTTTCGACTTTTAGGTATTTTGAATTAAAATATTTCACATTTTGGGTCCGAAGATTTTTCTCAATTTGGCTCCAGGGCGTACAGGACAAGAACATGAACTTGGACCAGAATCAGGTCAGGAACGAACATGCAGAGTTTGCTGGTTTGGGTTCATTTCTTGTTTTGGATATTTTCTCTGGGCATTGTTTGGGTTTGTTTTCAACACTTTGGATTTAATGTTGCTTGAGTTTGGGTTATATTTCTCCGTTTGGGATGGTACCATTTTTGAGACCTATTTCATGTTGAGAATTAATTTAGGCATGCAGAACATAGGATAATTCCCAAATTTTAGATTAAAATTTTTTCTCGACCCACACTGGATTTCTAGTTTGATATTTTATAATTTTGGGTCAAATTCTCTCCCATTTTTGGGTCAGAATTTTCTCAATTTTTAGGTCAAATTTCCCAAATTTTAAGTCAAATTTTCTCTCTACTTTGGGTTAAATTTTCAATTTTAGGTCAAACCTTTAAATTTTGGTCAAACCTTTAACTTTTGACTCAAATGTCTCATTTTAATCCCAAATTTCTCAATTTTTAAATTTTTTTATTTTTCCTCAGAACGCTTCAGGCACGCCCCCAGCCCGCCCAGGCAGCCCCCGCCCCCGGCGCCGCCGCCCGCCCGGAGATTGTGGAGGGGAGGAGAGGAGGAAGAGGGAGGAGGGCGAGGGAGGAGGAGGAGGAGGAGGAAGAGCCAAAACCCGAAATCGCCCAAAAACGCCGGAAACGGCCCCTCCGGAGTGACGTCACCACTCCCGGAAGCGGAATCCTGGAAACCAGGCGGCACCACACACAAACAGGAGTAACATCACCCTAAACGGGAGGTGGCGTCACTTGGCAGGAGTGACACAGCACAACCAGGTGGCCTCGGCAGGCAGGTGGTCTCGGCCGAACCGGAGTGCAGGTGGTGGGAAGAGGCGGGCCTGAGCCGGAAGTGGGCAGCCGAACCCGGGTGGCGCCCGAGCAGCCCTGCCTTTGCAGGGGGAGGGGCCGAGGAAGAAGGGGGGAGGAGGCTTGAGAAAGGAGGGAGGGGAGGGGCAGGGCAGGCCCCCTCCCCCACGCTGCTGGCGCCGAGGCCCTTGCTCCCGCCCTCCCGCTTCCTCCCCTCCCCACCTCCTCCTCCTCCTCTCCTCTTCCTGCCCCTCCCCGCGCCAGCCTCACGCCCGAGAGCCTGAGTGAGGAGTACTTTGGGGGGCTTGCTTGGGGTGGGGAGGGACTCAGGGAGGGATTTGGGGAATTTTAGGAGTTTTTGGGGATTTTTTGAAGAGAGTTTTGGATTTTAGGGATTTTGGGGGGAATTTTTGGGGATTTTAGGAGTTTTGGGATTTTATGGGATTTTTCAGGATTTTAGGGGATTTTGGGGGATTTTTTTTGGAGGATTTTTGGGGATTTTTTGGGGGATTTTTAAATTTTTGGAATTTTGGGGGATTTTTGGGAATTTTCTACAGAGTTTTGCAGGGATTTTTGGGGGTTTTTGAGATTTTTTGGAGGGGATTTTGGTGACTTTTGGGGATTTTTGGGATTTTTGGAGATTTTTTGGTGATTTTTTTTTGGGGATTTTTGGGATTTTTACTGGGATTTTGGGGATTTTTTGAGGATTTTTGGAGGGATTTTTAGGGGATTTTGGCATTTTTGAGAATTTTTGTGATTTTAGGGTTATTTTAGAAGGATTTTTGAATTTTAGGGATTTTGTATGATTTTTGGGGAATTTTTGGTGTTTTGAGGGATTTTTGGGTTTTTTAAAAGATTTTTTATGGGGAATTTTGGAGGATTTTTAGGGGATTTTGGGGATTTTTGAGAATTTTTCAGATTTTGAGTTTTCGGGAATTTAAAGGGATTTTTTAGGGATTTTGTGGATTTTTTGGGAGATTTTGGGGATTTTAGGTTTCGGGATCTTTGGGGATTTTTAGAGATTTTTTGGGGATTTTTGGGATTTTAGGGATTTTTTGGGGATTTTAGTTTTGGGATTTTTTGGGGATTTTGGGATTTTGGAATTTTTAGATGGAATTTCTTTTGAGGTGATTTTTGTGGGGATTTCCTTTTGGAGGATTTTTGATTCCTTTTTGTGGTATTTTGGGGATTTTGGGAGATTTTTGATTTTGGGGATCTTTTGGGGATTTTTGGAATCCCTTTTAGTGATTCCCTTTGGGGATTCCTTTGCCTTTTGGGATCCTTCGTGATTGCCTTTGGGGATTTCTTTTCGGATGCCTTTGGGATTTCTCTGGGATGTTTTGGACTCTTTTGGGGACATTTTAGGAGGAATGTTCAGTTTTGGATTTCTTTTGGGGGATATCTTTGGGATCTTTTAGATTTTTACTTTTTATTCGCTTGTTTTGGGGATATATCTCAGAATCCCTTTTTAAGTACTGGGAATTTTTGGAGACTTTTTAGGATTTTTGGGAGTTTTGGGGGATTTTTGGATTTTTTATCTCATCCCTAATCTGGGCTCTCGTTTGGGACTTTTTGGGGTTTTATCTTTGGATTTTTGGGGACTGTTTTGGAAGAGACTCTAGGGATTTTCTGGGATGCAGGTGATTTTGCATTTTTTGGACCTTTTGGCATTTTCGGATCTTTTTGGGATCTTTTGGGGGCCTCCTGAGTTTTTAGGACTCTTTAGTGATCATTCTTGGCGGACTTTTGGGGTGGGACTCCTGGGTTTTATTTGGGTTTTTTATCTATTTTGAATTTTGCATTTTCGGGTGCATTTCAGGGATTTTGAAAGAGTCTTTACCAGAGTTTTCTTGTGGTTTTTGGGATTTTTAGATTTTTGGGGATCTTTGGGGAATCATTGGGGACTTTTGGGGGATCTTTTTGGGATTTTCTTGAATTTTTGTGGGATTTTTGGCACTTTTCGGAAATTTGCGGAATTTTTTAATGGAGATTTTATGGGGAGTCTTTGGGGATTTTGGAAATTTTTGGAGGATGATTTTGGAGACTATTCCGAGACTTTTTGGCATTTCTAGGGATTTTGGGAGAATTTTTTTATGGTTTTTGAGGATTTTTAAGTCTCTTAAAGGAGTTTTTGGGAACCTTTTGGATGTTTATTTTGGGGGTTTTAAGTGAGATTTTTGTATTTTTGGAGATTTTCAGTAGCCTGTTACAGTTTTGGGATTTTTTGGGACTTTTTTGTGGAGATTTTTGATTTTTTATTTCCATCTTTTTGGAATCCTTTTGGGACTCTTCGAGAGCGTTTTGGGGATCTTCGATTCTCAGATTTTTGGGATCTTTCGGATGACTTTTTCCAGGAATCCTTTGGGGGATTCTCGGGAATCCTTTTGGGGGTATTTTGGGGAGATTATTTTGGCATTTTTGATTTTTTGACAGCCTTTGGAACTTTTTGATTTTTAGGAATTTTTTGGGCATTTTTGGGGCGATGAGATTTTTTGGGAGGATTTTTTGAGTTTTAGAATTTATGTGATATGGATTTTAGTGGAAATTTTGGCGTGGATTTTCTGGACGATGGAGGATTTTATTTCAATTTTAGTGCGATTTTTGATTTTGGCTGACCTTTGATCTTTTGGGGAACTGGGGGATCTTTTGGGATTCCTTTGGGAGGGATTTCATTTTGGGGATTCCTTGGTGAATCTTTAAAGTGATTTCAGGATTTCCTTTTGGGGGATTTTCAGGTACTCTTTGGGCATTTTTGAGGAGATTTTCTTTGGATGATTTTCCACCTTTTGCATCTGAATTTGGGCATTTTAGGGCACCCATTGGTGATCTTTTGGGCCGAAGCTTTTGCGGGTTTTCGAGTCCCACTCTGGATTTTGCCACAGGAGGGGAGGAGCAGCCATCCAGATGGACCAGGACAAGATGGAGACGATGAGAGCGAGTAGCCTGGAGAAATTTGAAATTCGGAGATTTTAGCGTCTAGCGACTTTTGGGGAAATTTTGGGGTTTGGGGCAATTTAGGGTTTTACGTTTAGCGGAGAATTTTGGATAAACTTCGGAAATGTTTGGGGATTTTGGTTTATTTTATGGATTTTGGAATCCTGGGAGAAATTCGTGTCTGAGGAGGATTTTGAATTTTGGCGGTTTTGGGGCATTTGGCTCAAAAGAATTTGAATTCTAAGGGGTGCTGCGGGAGTGGAGGCATTGGCATGTCCATATATGGCAGTGCGTCGGCTCATTGCATAAATGCGCCTACAATGTTCAGCGAGGCGCTGCACCACCTCGGCTCATTTGCATAAACCCCGCCCACTATTGTCCATATACAGCAATGTAGCCACTTCTCACATTTACGCAAGCTCCACCACTGCTGTCTGTATAAAAACCAATGCAGCCGCTTCTCATTGCATAGAAAGCCCATACCCTGTCCATTAAAAACAAAACAAACACCTGTTGATTTACATAAACCCTATAATATATGAACCGTACAGCTGGTCCTCATTTGCATAAACCCGCCTATCTCTTTTAAAAACGTGTAAACGCCTGCTCATTTGCATAAACCAGCCATCGCTGTTTAAGATAAATGACTGTAACCGGCTGCTCATTTGTAAACCGCGCCCACAGCTCACCATGTAACAGAAATGCGGTACGCTTCATTTGCATAAACCCGCCATCGCTGTCCGTATAAAACAAAGCGAAGCCGCCCTCGTTTGCATGGTACTACCGCTGTCCCGTATAAAGTCTTTTTATGTTTGCGTAAACCACGCTTACCGTTGTCTGTATAAACGATGGCGCTTCTCGTTTGCATGAAGCCGCGCCATATAAATGAGCTGGCGGCGCGTTTGCATAAACCACGCCACTGCTGTCCATGGGAGACGCAAAGCGATATGCATAAAGCCGCTAACGTGTAAAACGGTCAGCCGCCCGCCACGCTGTCCCGTATAAAACGGTACGATTGCCGGCCCTTGGCTGGGGCGGTGCCCGGCGCGGGGCATGCGGGATCCGCAAGATGGCTGACCGGCAGCGGCAATGCTGCAATAGCGGGGAGGGCGCGGGAATTGGGGTCGGAAAATGGGGAAAAACAGACAAGAGTAAAGGCAGGAGGGCGGGAGGGAGAGGGAGAAAGAGACGGGAAAAAAGGCGGGAGGGGAGGAGGAGGGATGGGCGGAGGTTTAATGAAGAGGAGAATGGGAAGAATTGGGTTAAAATAGAGGTTTGTGAGGGAGAAAAATGGGTGTGAGGGAAAATAGAGATTGAAGAGGAGGTTGTGGGGAAAGCCGAGGAGTTTTGGTAGGGTTTGGGTTCATGCGAGTTGTAGGGGAAAATGGGGATTAGTGGGGAAATGGTGGGGTTGTGGGAGAATTGGGTTAAAATGCAGGAATTTATCAGGAAAAATTCTGGAGAAAATTCGAAAGAGGTTTGTGAAATGGGGTTTTGGTGATTGATGTTAAGAGGTAGAGGAATTTGTGAGGAAAACCGGGGAGGTTTAATGAGGGAGAAAATGCGAGGTTTTATGGGAATTTAGAGTTAAAATGGGGATTTAATGAGGGAAAATAGAAATTGGTAGGGAAAAGGAGTTGTGGGGAATTTGGGTTAAAAAGGAGAAAATTTGGGGATTTTGGGAAATTTGGAGTTTCAAGGAGGTTGAGGTTATGAGGAAAATGGGAAAGGTGGGTTCATGAGGAATTCTGAGGGGAAAATGAAGTGAAAGGTTGTGAGGGGAAAATGCGAGGAGTTTTCTGGGGATTTTGGTTAAAATGGGGATTGTGAGGGAGAAAAGGAGTGCAATTTGTGAGGAAATGGGAGGTCGGGGATTTGTGGGGGAAAGTGCTGGAATTTGTGAAGGGGAAAATGGGAAAGAATTGCAGGAGTTTAATGAGAGGGAAAATGGGGGGTTTTAGCTGGAATTTAAGGTTAAAATAGGGATTTGTGAGGGAAAAACAGAGGAATTTGTGGGGAAAGTGAGAATTGGGGGTTATGGGGGAAAAATGGAAAAATTGAGGTTGTGAGGAAAAATGGGGGAAAATGGGAAAAATTAAGGTTGTGAAGCGGAAAATAAAGAGTTTAGTAAGGGATTGGGTCAAATAAGAATTTATTGAGGCGTCGAGACTTTTATTTAAAATTCTTTGGGTCACGTACAGTTTAGCGAGGGAAAGTAGAGGAATTTGTGTGAGGGGAAAATGGAAAATTCCGGGGAGTTGTGAGGAAAATGGGGGGTGGGGATTTGTGAGGGAAAATGGAAAATAGGAAAAGAATTTAAGGTTAAAATGCAGGAGTTTGTGAGGAAAATGGGAATTTATTGGGAATTGTAAGGGGAAATAAAGAAGTTTGGGGGTTGTGAGGGAAAATGGGAGAAAATTGGGTTAGAAATTTATCAGGGGAAAAGTGGAAGGTCGGGGGATTTGTGAGGGCTCGGTGAGGAGGTTGTGGGGGGAGAAATGGGGATTTTATGGGAATTCGTGTTAAAATGCGTGATTTGTGAGGGGGAAAATGAGGGAAAATAGGAAAATTCGGGGGTTGTGAGGGAGAAAATCGAGATTTTGTGGGAAATTTGGGTTAAAATAAATTATGAGGAAAAGAGAGGTTGTGAGAAAAATAGAATTTGTGAAACCAAAATAGGAAAAGAATTTAAAAAGGATATAGCAAGAGAAAAAGGGGAAAATTAGAGGTTGTGAGGAAAAAGGGTAATTTTATGGGGAAAAAATAAATTTTAAGGGAAATGGGAATTTGTGATAGGGAAAAATGGGAAATTTGTGAGGAAAAATAAATTAATTGAAATTTATGAGGGGGAAAAGTGGGGAAAAAAAATAGATTAAAGAAAAATAAGAATTTATAAGGAAAAATAGAAAAAGTCGAGTTATGAGGGAAAATGGGAAAAGATAGAGGTTGTAGGGGAAAATAAGAGATTTTAAAATTTAAAGGAAAAATAGAAAGAAAAATGAGACAAAATGGGGAATTTGTGAGGGAAAAATTGGAATTTATTGAGGTGTAGAAAATGCGAGTTTGGAGAAAATGGGGATTTTTGAGTGTGGGTTAAAATGGGAATTTGTGAGGGGAAAATAGCACAAAGGTGTGTGAAAGGAAAGTGGGAAAATTTGGAGTTAAAAATGGGAATTGTGGGGAAAAAATAGACAAATTGGAGTCAGGGGAGTTTATGAGGGAAAAATAGGGAAAATTCGAGTTGTGGAATGAGGTGAAAATGGGGATTGCATGAGGCAGGGGAATTGTGAGTGAAATCGAGGGAGGGTAGAGGTTGTGAGGGGAAAATCTGGGAAAATTTGCAAAATATTTTGTGGGAGAAATTTAGGTTATGATGAGAAAAGAGTGAAAGTGAGGTTGTGGGGAAAATTAGGGTATGAGGGGATTTAAGGGGAAATTTGTGGGAAAAATCACTGCACGGGAGAATTTTGAATTGGGTTAAAAGTCGGAGATTTGTGAGAGAAAAATAGAATTTTAGAATTTATGAGGGAAAGCATCCGGATTTTGGGGGTAATTTAAGGTTTTGAGGGCAAAATGTGTCAAAATGTGTAAAGAAATGAATGATGATAGAAAAATAAGATTTTGGAAATTTGTGAGAAAAATAGAGGATTTTAGGCGAGAATTTAGGGATTTTTAAGCAAGCTGAGAATTTGGGGTTTTGGGGGAAAATGGGAAAATGGGGAATTTTTGGGGAATTTTTGAGGGTAAAATGCGAAATTTTGTGGGGAATTTGGGTTAAAAGGGGAAAGAATTGCTGAGTTTACAGAGGGTGGGAGTTACAAAGGAGAGTGGAAGAGGTGGGTTACAAATGCGAAATTTTTGAGGGAAATTTTCCAAATTTGAGAGTTTTAACCCCAAATTTCTCAGAATTTAGGTGACAAATTTGGAGTACAACCTAAATTTCCCAAATTTTGTTGTGATGAAAGGAAATTTCTGAATTTTGAGTTTTTAATAAGAATTTTCCCAAATTTGGGTTTAACCGAAATTTCCCAGATTTGGAGTTTTCACCGAAATTTCTCAGAATTTGTTTTAGGCCCAGAATTTCTCACAAATATCTGATGGTTTTGATCCCAAAAATTCTCAAACACTAACACAAAGTTCCCGAATTTGGGATTTTTGACCAAAATTTCCCAAAGTTTCGAGTACAACCCCAAAATTTCCCCAAATTTGGGGCTTTTAACCCCAAAATTTCCCAAATGCTGATTTTTTAACCCCAGAAATTCTCCATTTTGGGGTTTTTAACCCCAAAGGAATTTTTCTAATTTTTCTGTTTCTACAGCTCCCTGAAATTTCCCCAAGAATCATGTTTGTGACTCCAGAGTACAAATTTGGTTGACCAAAATTTCCTGGATTAGATTTTTACCAGATTTTTTAATTTTAACCCCAAAAATTTCCCAAAGTTATAAATTTTTAACCCCAAAATTCCCCAAATTTGGGGCTTTCAACCCCCAAAATTCCCCAAAACATTTTTGTTGCCCAACCCCAAATTTCCCCAAATTTAGGATTTTTAACCCCAAATTTCCCAAATTTTTTAATTTTTTAGCACGCAAAATTTCCCCAATTTTTTTTAATTTTTAGCAAACATTTCAAATTTACGTTTTGACCATTTCCCAGATTTGTGAGGATTTTGACCAAAATTCCCCAAATTTTGATTTTGCTTGAGATTTTCCTAAATTTGGGATTTTTGATAAATTTCCAGAATTTGTATTTTTGACCCAAAATATGGTTTAAATTTTGGGGACTTTTGACCCAAAATTCCCCAAGATTTTGGGGATTTTTAGCAATATTTTCCCAGAATTTGGAGTTTTGACCCCAAAATTTCAAGTTTTTGGGACTTTACAAATTCCCCCAAACATTTTAATTTTTAACTAACATTTCCCACAAATTTGAGGTTTCTGACAAAATTTCCCAAATGTGGGATTTTAACCCCAAAATTCAAATTTTCGTTTTTAACCCTAAAATTTCCCAAATTTGAAATTTTAACTTAAATAGTTCGGAAATCTTAATAACAAAACTCAAATGCAGAGTGTCCAAAATTTCAGTACTTGTGACCACAAATAATAGCAAATTCAATTTTTAATTTTTAGCATAAAGTTCAAATTTTGGGATTTTTAAACCTAGGAATTTCCCAAAGTGAGATTTTTAGCAACATTCCCCAAATTTTTGATTTTTAACCCAAAATTCCCCACTGGGACTTTTTAACCCCAAAATTCCCCAAATTTGATTTTAGCTCAAAATTTCAAATTTTTGCAGGGATTTTGACCCAAAATTTCTCAAATTTTTTATTTTAACTTAAAAATTCCCACAAATTTTTGAGATGACCCCAACTTTTCCCAAATTTGGGGTTTTTGACAAACTCTCCACAAGCTCGGGCAGGCATGGGCCGACAAGCTCAGGTAACAAATTCGGACGGAAGTGAGACCCAAAATAAGAGGGGAAGGAGGGAGGGCAGAAGAGAGAGGGGAGGACAAACCAAATTTGGGAGGTTTTGCAAAGTGTTAGAGGCCCAAAAAGTGTTGAACCCAAAATTGCGAAATTTTACCCAATTTTGGGGAGTTTTTAAACCCAAAACTGATACACGAAAATTTGGGATCATCAAAATTGATCTTTTAACCCAAAATTTAAGTATTTACCCCAAAATTCTCCAGATTTGTCTTAATACAAAGGTGGAATTTTCTACGAATGTGGGATTTTTAACTAAAATTCAGATTGATTTTTAACAAAATTTCCCAGAAATTTTTACTGCATATCTAGAGTCAGGTTTTTATGCTAAAATTTGCGTTTTTACCCAAAATTTCTTGACGGATTCTTTACTCAAAGATTTGATTTTTGACCCAAAATCTTCAGATTTTGGTGGGTTTTGACCCAAAAGTGGGATTTTTTGTACCCCAAATTTTCCCAAATTTTGGAGTATCTGACAAACTCTCGAGCTCAGACAGCCATGGACCGGGACCCAACTCCCAGGTAACAAATTTCTTCAGGTAGGGAGGACCAAAAATTGTGAGGGCAGGAGAGGGACAAACCAAATTTGGGAGGTTTTTATACCCAAAAATTAGTGTTTTGGAGCCAAAATTTGAGTGTGAAACAAAGAGTGCGATTTTTACCCAAAATTTTGATTTTTAACTTAAAAATGTGAAATTCTTTTACCCAAAAGAATTTAGAGGGATGTACCCAAAACTGGGATTTTTACAAAATTGTGAATTTTTACACCCAAAATTTGGGATTTCAAAATTTGAGTTTTAAACTAAAAATGGGATTTTTAGGCCCAAAATTTACAGGACGTTTTACAAAAATTGGGAATTTTACCCAAAATTTGGGATTTTACCCAAAAATTTGGGATTTTTACCCAAGAATTGGGAATTTTTATCAAAATTTGAGTTTAAACCAAAATTGGGATTTTAGGCCCAAAATTTTGGGACTTTCCACCAAAAATTGGGAATTTTTACCAAAAATTTGGGCATTTTTACCCAAAAATTGGGATTTTTTACCCAAGAAATAGAGTAACACTTTAGAGTTTAAACCAAAATTGCGATTTTTAGTGCCCAAAATTTTTAGCAGGTTTACACAAAAATTGGGATTTTCTTACCCAAAGAAATTGATATTTTTTAACCCAAAGAGTGCGAGGGTTTTTACCCAAAAATTGATTTTTTAACCCAAAAATTGGCTTTTTACCCAAAAATATGGATTTTTTACCCAAAAACTGAGGGAATTTTACCCAAAATTTGGGCATTTTTTAACCCTAAAAAGTGGGATTTTTTACCGAAGAAATTTGGATTTTTTACATGATTTTTAAACCAAAAGAGATTTGATTTTTACCCTAAAGGTAGGGGTTTTTAGGCCTAAAATTGATGTTTTATCAAAATTTGGAGTTTTAGACCCAAAGAGTGGGTTTTTACCCAAAAATTTGGGTGTCATCCAAAGGAGTAGTTTTTCACCCAAAAGAATTGAGATTATTTTTTACCAAAACTGGGATTTTACCCCAAAAAATCGAGAGATTTTACATGAAAAATTTGGATTTTTCAAAAATTCAGGATTTTTCCCAAAAAATTTCAATTTTTTTAAGCAAAAAGTCTAGGAATTTTCCCAAAAATTTTGGAATTTTTCCTTAAAAGAATTAAGAGATTTTCCCCAAAAGAAACTTTTGGAATTTTTCAAAATTTTGGATTTTTCACAAAAAAATTTTGGAATTTTTTCTCAAAAGTTTTGAATTTACTCCCATTGGCCGGTTTTCCACCCAAAAGAAATTTAGATTTTCCCCTAAAAAACTTTTATTTTCTCCAAAAATTTTGGAATTTTCCCCAAAACTTTAGAAATTTTCCCAGAAAAATTTTGAAATTTTCCCCAAAAATTGGGTTTGTTCCCTCCCAAAAATTTGGGATTTTCCCCAAAAATTTTGGATTTTTCCCGAAAAATTGAGTTTTTCCACTTAAAGGAAATTTGGAATTTTCACAAGAAATTTGGAATTTTCCAAAAACTTTTTAGAATTTTTTCCCTAAAAATTTTGGAATTTTGTCCCAAAAAATTTTTGGATTTTTCCACCAAAATTTTTGGAAACTTCCTAAAAAAATTTTGGAATTTTCCCCAAAAATTTTGGAATTTTCCTAGAAAAATCAGGTTTTTTTCCCATGCAAAGAATTTAAGATTTTTCAAAATTTTGGAATTTTTTTCCCCAAAAATTACTGAAATTTCCCCAAAAGGAGATTTTTTGATCCCAAAACATGTTGGAATTTTCCCCCAAAATTTAGTTTTCCATCCATCAAAATTTGGGATTTTCAAAATTTTGAGGGTTTCCCCAATGGAATTTTTCGATTTTTTCCCAAAATGAATTCTCCTCAAAGATTTTGGAATTTTTTCTCCAAAAATTTTTGAAATTTTCCCCCAAATATTTATTTTGGGTATTTCTCCAAAAATTTTGGAATTTTCCCCAATAAATTTTAGATTTTCTCAAGAGCTTTTTGGGAATTTTCACCCCAAAAATTTGAGATTTTTCGACAAATTTCAGGGAGTCAAAAATTTTGAGAATTCCCAAAATTTTGGGATTTCCCCCACCACACAGTTCAGGTTTTCAGACCCAGAGATTTTGGTCAAAATTCCTGCCCAGCCCCTCCCCTCCTCCCCCTCCCCCGATCTCTTTTTGGGCACCCAAAGTGAACCTTCGGGAAGGATCAAAAGCAGACAAATTTGCAAAACAAAAATGGACTTTGGAGAGCAAAAATGCTAAAAAGAATTTAGGGTTGAAAAAATGGGATGTCAGAAAGAGTCCCAAAAAATGGAAATTTTCAGGCAAAAATGGACTTTTGGAAAGACCAAAAAGCCGAGAATTTTGGGGAGAAAAAGAAGAATTTGGAGACCCACAGAAATGTGAATTTTGGGCAAAAATGGACTTTGGAGAGGCCAAAAATGCGATTTGTGAAAAATGGAATTTCAGAGAGTTCCAAAAATGGGAAATTTTTGAAGTTGACAAAAGCAGTGGAATTTGAAGGACCCCAAAAATGGAAATTTACGAGTGACAAAAAATGGACTTTGGAGAGTCCCAAAAACCGAGAATTTTTGAGAAGAAGAAAGAGGTGGAGACCCCAAAAAAGTGAATTTTGGGGCAAGAAATGGACTTTGGAGAAGCCCCAAAAAATGCATTTGTGAAAAAATGGAGATTGGAAAAGAGTCCAAAAATGTGAATAGGTAGCAGGAATTTAATAGGAGGTCCATGTAATTTGGGCAAAATGGACTTTGGAGAAGCCCAAAAAAATGAGAAATTTTGAGAAAAAGATGGAAAGAATCAAGAGCAAAAAAATGCAAATTTTTGGGACAAAGCGATGGAAATCCAGAGACCCCAAAATGCGAAATTTTGAGGGTGAAAAAAATGGAATTTGAAGAGTCATGTGAAATTTTGGGCATAAATGGACTTTGGAAAACCCGAGAAAAATGAGAATTTGGGGTGAAAAATGGAAATCGAAGACTACTCAAAAAATGGAATTTGAAGATTCCCAAAAATCACATTTTGGGCAAAAATGGACTTTGGAGAAGCCCTAAAAATGGGAAAAAATTTGGGGTGAAAAAATGGAATTGGAAGGAGTCCCAAAATGAATCCCAGAGTATGAGATTAAGGAAGAGTTTAAGAAATAAAGGGTACAGGCAAAAATGGACTTTGGAAAACCAGAAAAATGCGAGATTTTTGAGAAAAACTGGAAATCGAAGACTCAAAAGTAGGAGTGAGAGATTCAAAAATGCGCAATTTTTAGACCAAAAATGGACTTTGGAGAAGCTAAAATGGCAAATTTTAAGTGAGATGGGTGGAAGAGTCAAATGGAAATTTTAGGTGGCATGAGTTTAGAAAAGTCTAAAATGACACTGCAGGCAAAATGGACTTTTGGAGACCATCACGAATTTTAAGATTGACACTGGGTGAAGACTGAGAAATGTAATTTGGGACAGAAAGTCGACTTTAAGGAGCAGCCCAAAAAATGGCGAAATTTTGGAGGCGAGAAAGAGAGTGGAATTTTTGAAGAGTCCCAAAAATCAGATTTTGGGGCTAGAGATGGAATTTATAAGACCCATCAGATGGAGACTGAGAACTCAACTTTAAAACCAAAAGAAAGGAATTTTTTGCAGACAAAAATGGAATGAAACGAAACAAAAAATCACAGAATTTGCAGCAGAAAAATGGACTTTTAAGACCTAAAAAGTGAATTTTGGAGGCAAAGAAGTCGAGGTTTTAGGACCCAAAATGGACTAATGGAGCCAGAGAGAGAGTTTTAGAGACAGAGAAAAATCAGCACTTTCGAGACCCCAAAAATCTGAGAATTTTAGCAGAAAGCGAGGAACACTAAGACCCCAAGAGACGGAGACATTTGGAGACAGAAAAATCAAACTTTAAGACCCAAAAACGGTATGCAGGAAAAAGCTGAGGAATTTTAAGACCCACAAAATGGACACAGAACTATGAGAATTTTTGCAGGAAAACAATAAGACAAAATGGACTTTAGAGACCTCATGCAAAATTTTGGGACAGAAAAACGGAAATCAACTTTAAGACCCCAAAAAGTGGAATTTTTGGAGACAGAAAGAAGAGAATTTACAAGATCCCAAAAATGGACTATTCAAGCCCAGTAAGAGAAATCGAATTTTGGGGCAGAAAAATGGAATTTGATGCAGAAGATCAGGCCCAGAGACGAGAAAAATGGAATTTTGAGAGATTCCTAAAAAGGAAATGAATTTTGGAGACCCCAGATGAACTTTAGGACCCTAGACAAATTTTGCAGAAGACGGAGGATACTAAGACCAAAGAAAAGGACTTTGAACCCCAAAAAATGAGAATTTTGGGGCAGAAAACAGAATTTTTGCGAGAGAGAAAAGCGAGGAATTTTGGGGCCACAAAAGGACTTTGGGCAGAGGTTACGCAGAAAAATCGGCTTTAAGGACCATAGCGAAATTTTTGGGGCAAAGCGTAGATTTTGAGACCCCAGGACTTTGAGCTAAAAATCTGAGAATTTTTGCAGACGTAGAGTACAAGACCAGCAGGACTTTGAACCCCAAAAAAATCAGAAATTTTGGGACAGAAGCAAGGAACTTTTTGCAAAAAGAAATGGAATTTTAGAGACTAGAAAAATGGAATTTGCAGAGAAAAAGAGATTTAAGACCCCAAAAATGGACTTTAGAACAAAAAGTACAGGGCAGAGAATTTTTAAGGACAGAAAAGAAAGCAGAAGATTTAAGACCCCAAAATGGAATATTAGAGGACAAAAATGGAATTTTGGGGCAGAAAACCGAGATTACAGAGACAGAGCCGGACTCTAAGAGCCCCAAAATCTCGACCCCAGACTCCGCGCCTTGGGTCTCCGCTCCCCACGCCCAATCTGCGGGAGTGAGGAGGCAGGAGCTAAAGAGTAGAGAGAGGTAACGTGGCAGGAGTGTTTACTTTTATTTTAATTTTTGGCGCGGAGTTTAGCCACAGCGAAATGAAAGAGGGGTGGGTGGGGCTGGAGGCTCCCACTTGCTGGGGGTGTGGCTGAAGTTGCTGCACTTTGGCTCCTCCCTCTGGCCCGCTCCCGTCTCTGCGCTGAGTGCCACGTAGAGTCAAAGAGGAAGATTGCGGTGCTGTGTGAGGTGGAGCGCGGCCTGGCAGCGCTAAAAGGGGAGGGCTTAAAGGAGCGCAGGGGAGGGCTAAAGGTGGGCTGGGGAGTGGGGGAGGGTTTAGAAAGCGAGGGAGGTTAAAAGAGAGAGGGAATAAATGGGAGTAAAAGGAGGGAGGCATTAAATGGGAGGAGGGGGAGGCCTAAAGAGGGGAACTACAAAAGGAGGGCTTAGCAGGCTGCAGGAGTGGGGAAAGGAGGTTTGAAGGGGAGGGGGCTTAAAAGTGGGAGCTTAAATGGGAGGGGATAAAAAGGGAGGCGAGAGGTGAGGAGTTTTAAATTAAGAGCTGAAAGAGGGAGCTTACATGGGATGAGTTTCACAAAAGGAGAGGGCTTAAGTTGGAGGCTAAAAGTGGGGAAAGGGGTTTGAAGGGGGAGGGGAGCTTAAATATGAGGGAGGAGCTAAAAGAGGGGTTAAAATGGAGTTAGAGGAGCTTAAATGAGGAGCTTAAAGAGCTTTAAGAATGGGAGGGAAGCTTAAAGGGAGTCTAAAATAGAGGGGCTTAGAGTGGTTTAAAGGGGAGGGAGCTAAAGAGGGGCTTAAGTGGGATGGGAGGTGGGGGAGGGATTAAGAGGGGCTTAAAATTTGGCTGGGGAAAGGGGGAGGAGACTTACAAAGTAGAGGGGGCTTAGAGTGGGGAGAGCTTAAAAGGGGGAAAGGTTTCACAAAATGGGAGGGGCTAAAATGGGGGAGGAGCTAAAATGGGGAGGGAGCTAAAATAGAAGGTTAAAAGAGGGAGGGGGCTTAAGTGGGGGAGGGCTAAAATGGAGAAAGGAGGTTAAAGGGGAGGGCTTAAATTGGGGGAGGGGCTAAAGGAGGGTTTAAATGGGAGGATATAAAGGGGGAGGGGGAGTGCTGGGAGGAGGGGTTAAGGGGGGAGGGGCAAGAGGGGAGGGGCTAAAATGGGGAGGGAGCTAAAAAGGGGAGTGGGTTTTAAATGGGGGGAGGAGCTAAAGCTTAAGGTGGGATGGGGAGAGGGGAGGGGCTTAAAGGGGAGGGGCAAATTTGGCTGGGAAGGAGGGGAGGGCTAAAGGGGGAGGGGGCTTAAATGGGGATGGGTTTAAAGGGGAGGGGGGCATGGGGGAAAGGTTTAAAATGGGGAGAACTTTGAGTGGGGGAGGGAGCTAAAAAGGGGGAGGGGTTTAAATGGGAGGGAGGCTAAAAATGGGGGAGGGTTTAAATGAAGGGATTAAAAAGGGGAGCTAAAGTGGGGGAGGGGCTAAAGGGAGGGGGTTTAAATGGGAGGGCCAAAGGGGAGGGGCTTAGGGATGAGGAGGGGGTTAAAGGGGGGAGGGCTTAGAGGTGGGGGAGGGGCTAAAAGAGGAGGGGCTGGAATGGGGGATGGGTTTAAAGGGGAGGGTTTAAGTGGGAGGGTTAAAGGAGGGGGCTTAAGTGGGATGGGAGTGAGGGGAGGGCTAAAGGGGAGGGGCTTAAAAGAGGGAGGGCTTAAATGGGAGGGAGCTAAAAGGGGGAGGGGGCTTAAATGGGAGGAGACTTAAATGGGAGGGAGCTAAAAGGAGGGAGACTTAAAATGGGGAGGGGCTAAAAGGAAAGAGGTAAAAGGGAGGAGTTAAAATGGGGAGGGGCTGAAGAGAGAGGCTAAACATGGGAGGGGTCTAAAGGGGAGGGGCAGGAATGGGAGGGGCTTAAAAGAGGGAAGCTTAAAGGAGGGGCTAAAGTGGGGAAAGGACTGAAGTGGGGGAGGGCTTGAGTTGGGGGAGGAGCTGAAGGGGGAGGGGCTTAAATGGGAGGGTTAAAAAGGGGGAGGGGCAGGAATGGGGGAGGGCTTTACTGAGAAATTTTGGGGGTTTTATGTTGGGCGGGGCTTGAATATACAATATAAAGAGGCGAGGGAAAAGAGAGTAAGCAGTTGAGACTGATTATAGGTAATTCATTAAAAGTGGTAGGGTCGATGGTGCGGGTTTTGAATATACAAATGAGGCGGGAATAATGATAAATTAATTAGTGGTGTTTGATTATTAATTAAAAGTGCATAGTGGGAGGTGGGGTGATTAGTAATGCTGAGTAATAAATGTTAATTATCAGTCTTGAGGCTGGTGGGGGCAGGATGGATGGGAATTGGTGGTGATTAGTGGTGTGAATAATGAGTGGCTAGCGGTGTGGGTCAGGATGGATTGATTGAGTAGGGATTGAGTGGTGTGATTGAGTAGGGCAGCAGGGGCCGGGCAGGATTGATGAGTGGCGAGCTAGTGAGTAATGAGAATAAGTAGGCAGGGGGCAGACAATATTAATAGAAATTAGTGTGGCTAGTTAATTAGTGAGTGATTTAACTTAGCAGCCTGGGGTGAGGATTAATAGGATTAGTAGTGATTTAGTGAATGAATAGATTAATCAGCAGCCAAGGACCCGGCAGGACTGATAAATCAATTATAGAAGTAGTGGTATTAAATAGTGAGTAACAGATAATTAGTAGCCAGGGGCAGGGCCAGATTGGTGAATCAATTACTCGTGGTGGTAGTAACTGAGTAGCGAATAATTAATCAGCAGCCAGGGGCGGGGGCGTCTCGGGGGGCCAGGATGAATTAGTACTAGTGTGAATAATTAGTGTCAGCAGCCAGGGGGGCGGGGGCCCGGCACAGGAGGGTCAGAATGAATCAGTGTGACTGGTGGTGATAGTGAAGTATCAGCAGCGGGGCGGGCGGCTTCGACCAGGATGGATTAGTAAATGATTGAGTAATGAATAGTGCCAATCAGCAGCCAGAGGCGGGGGCGACTCGGGGTCCAGAATGAATTAATAAATGGGTGTGGTGGTAATGGTGTGATGTAGCCAGCAGCCAGGGGCGAGGGCGGCACAGAGAGGATCAGGAGCCGAATCAGTGGCTAGGTGGTGGTGATGGTAATCAACAGCCATGGAAGGCAGCCGCGGAGGGGCCAGGATGGACTGATATATGATTAAATAATTATGCTAAGTAATTAACCAGCAGCCAGAGTGGGGCGGTACAGGAGGGTCAGAATGGATTCATTAGTCGATGAGTGGTGTAACTAATTAATTAACCAGCAGCCAGAAGCGGGGCGGCACAGGAGGGTCAGAATGGATTCGTGATCGTATGCTAAATTGGTGTAGCCAGCAACAGAGCGGGGCGGCACAGGAGGGTCAGGAATGGATTCGTGTCGATAGTGAGTAGTGGTAATTAATTAACCAGCAGCCAGAGGAGGCGGCCTGGGAGGAGCAGAATGAATGGTGTGACTAATTAACGATGGTAGTGTAATTAATCAGCAGCAGAGGCGAGAGGGCGGCTCGGGGTCAGAATGGATGATACGTGATTTATTGGTAGTGTGATAATTAGTCAACAGCAAAGGCGGGGGCGACTTTCCGGGGGCCAGGATGAATTAATAAATGATTTATTAGTGTAGTAGCTAATTAATTAATTAGCAGCCAGGAAGGGCGACTCGGGGGCCAGAATGGATTCATTAATCGATCATTAATTAATAACTAATTAATTAATCAGCAGCCAGAGGGCGGCGCGAGGTCAGCCCAGGATGAATAATAAATGATTTATTAATTAATTAATAGTGAGTGAATTAGCAGCCAGGGGCGCGGGGCGGACTCCGGGGGCCAGGATGAATTAATAAATGATTTATTAGTGGGTAATTAGCGGCAGCGAGCCAGGATGGATGATGGTGGTATAATTAGTGATTAACCAGCGGCCAGGGGCGAGACGTCTCGGGGGGCCAGGATGAATTAATAAATGATTTGTTAATTAGCTAATTAGTAACCAGCAGCCAGGGGGGCGAGGGGCGGCTTTCCGGGGGGCCAGGATGGATTAATAAATGATTTATTAATTGGTAATAATTAATTAACCAGCAGCCAGAGGAGGCGGCTCGAGGGGCCAGGATGAATTAATAGATGATTTGGTGAGTGGTGAATTGATTAGCGGCAAGAGCGAGGGCGGCTCGGGGGCCAGGATGGATTAATAGGTGTTGTTAATTAATTAATAATTAATTAACCAGCAGCCAGAGTGAGGGCGGTTTCGAGATGCGCAGGATGAATTAATAAATTATTTATTAATTAATGAATGAATTAATTAACCAGCAGCCGGGAGCGGGGAGCCGGCTCGGGGGCCAGGATGGATGATAAATGATTTATTAATTAATAACAGTGTAATTAACCAGCAACTAGGAGGCCGGCTTTCCGGGGGCCAGGATGAATTAATAAATGATTTATTAATTAATAACTAATTAATTAACCAGCAGCCAGGGGCGGGGCCGGCTCGGGGGGGCCCCGCAGGCGCCGCTGGGGGCGACGGCCCCGAAGAAACCCTCGATCAGCATCAGCACCGACTCCCTCAAGGTGATTAATTCCTTAATTAGCGCCTCACTAATTAATTAATTGTCGCCATTTCGGGTTTGTCACAAAAAATTCCCGATTTGCAGCCAAAAATTCCCGGTTTTTAGCTCCAAATTTGGGTTTTGTTGCCGAAAAATTTGAATTTTTAACATGAAATATTTTCATTTTTTTATTAATTTTTGATTTTTATTCTTTTGTTGCATTAATGTATTATTGTAATTAAAATTTTAATTGATGATAATTCATTTTTTGAGGAAGGGAGGATTTTTTTTACAGTTCTGATTTTTTGGGGGAAATTTTTAATTTGCAGGAATTAATTAATTAATTTTTTTAAGAATTTTTGGAGGAAGTTTTTTGAGTCCTTTAATTAACTTTAATTAACAGTAATTAATTAATTTTTTTTTCCATCCCAGAGCCTGATCCCGGACTTTCGGTCGGGGAGAGGGGTCAGGGTTTATTAATTAATTAGTATTTTAATTACCAGTAATTAATTAATTAATTAATTAATTTCCCCTAGAGACTGATTCCAGACTTATGGGCAAATTTTAATTAACAATAATTAATTAAAATTTTATTTCTCTAGAGCCTGATCCAGTTTCCGATGGGGAGGGGTCAGGATTCATTAATCAATAGTAATTTTTTTTAAATATGAATTTCATATTTCAATTTTAATAATAATTTCTTTTGCAGAATTACTTACATTAAGCTGAATGATTGAAAAATTAGTATTAATTAATTAATTTTATTTTTTCCACCCCAGAGCCCTGATCCCGGTTTCGGTGGAGGGGTCAGGGTTTATTAATTAGTAGTATTTTAATTACCAGTAATTGAGTAATTAATTAGTAATTTTTTCCCCCCAGAGACTGATTCCACTTTATGGGCAAATTTTAATTAACAATAATTAATTAAAATTTTATTTCTCCCAGAGCCTGATCCCGGTTTCGGTGGGGGAGGGTCAGGGATTCATTAATTAATTAATACTTTAATAAACAACAATTAATAATTAATTTTTTCTCCCCAGAGCCTGATCCCGGACTTTCGGGTGGGGGGAGGGGTCAGGGTTTATTACTTAATTACTATTTTTAATTTCCATTAATTAATTAATTAATTGATTAATTAATTTTCCGGCTTTTCAGAGCCTGATCCCGGACTTCCGGAGGGGAGAGGAATCAGCGTTTATTAATTAATCAATATTTTAATTACCATTAATTAATTAATTAATTTTTTTTCCCAGAGCCTGATCCCGGACTTCCGAGGAGAGGGGGCCCGAACCTCCGAGCCCGCCCGATTCGAAGACTCGGGGGAGGGGCGTGAGCCGCCGCTGGGGGCGAGGCCGAGGGCGAGGGGCGAGGCGTGGCCTCAGGCCCTCCCCCAGGCGCCCTCCCCACCTGAAGATCTGCAGGACCGTGACCCAGGTGAGACCAATTAATTAATTAATCCATTAATTTATTAATTTATTCATTAATTCATTTATTAATTTATTTATTAAATTATTTACTAACTTATTTATTGATTTATTTATTTATTGAGACCTCTTCATTAATTAACAAATTAATTATTCATTTTACTTAATTTTTTAGTTAATTACCCACCCCCACAATTATTTTAATTCAACCCCCAAAATTGATTAATTAATTAATTATCCACCCCAAATTAATCACCCCTCCCCCCACCCATGAAATTAATTAGTGCGGCCCTCCCCACTTTAAAAATTCATTGAATTAATTAATGGCCCCTCCCCACCCTATAAATTAATAAAGTAATTAATGACCCCTCCCCATTCCAAAATGTAATTAATTAATGAATGACCCATCCCCCACCTCGAAAAAGTTAATGTAGGATTAGTTAATTGTCTGTTGTTGGTCAGCCCCTCCCCCAGCCCTAGAATTAATTGGTTAATTACTTAATTGAGGATAATAAATAAAAAAATTGTGGAATTAATTAGTTCATTCATTAATTAAGGGTAATAAGTAATAAATGATAGTATTAATTTAATTTCCCCCCTTAAAAATTAATTAATTGGTGGATTAAGGACCCATCCCCAATACTGATTGCCCTCCCCACCACCAACAATACTTAATTAATTAATTAATTAATGATCTATTCTCCTGAAATTAAAAAGTTTCCGAAAATTCTGAAATTTTCCCGCCAAAAATTCCCCCAAGGTTTTCCTGCCAAAATTCCCATGTGGGGTGTTTTTTCCAGCCAAAATTTTCCCAAAATTTTGTCTCCTAAATTTCCTAAAGAATTTCCATCAAAATTTCTTCAAAATTTTCCCTCCAAAATTTTCCCGCCAAAATTCCCGGATTTTTTGTTTTCTGTTCTTTTATTTTTTTCCCGCCCAAAATCCTGAATTTTTCCCACCAAAATTCCCAACATTTTCCGCCAAAATTTTCCCACTAAAATTCCTGTGTGGGTTTTTTTTCGGCCTGAATTTCCCAAAATTTGAGTTCCCAAAAATTCCTGAATTTTTCCGCCCAAAAATCCAGATTTTTTTCCACCAAAATTTGCAGTTTTAGCCCAGCAAAGTTAAATTTTCCTTAAAATTCCACAATTTTTCAGCCAAAACTTCCCTAAATTTTCCGCCAAAACTGTCGTGTGGGGGTTTTTTTCGCCAAAATTTCCCAAATTTTCCCGCCAAAATTTTCAAGAAATTATCCCTCAAAAATTTTCCCGCCAAAATTCCCAGTTTTTTGCCCACCAAAAATTAATTTTTCCCTTAAAATTCCCCAAAATTTTTCTTGCCAAAATTCCAAAATTTTCCCTGCCAAAAATTCCCAAAATTTTCCCACCAAAACTTTCCTGCTAAAATTGTCAGGTGGTAGGGGTTTTTTCCTACCAAAAATTTCCCAAAATTTTTGAATTTTTCCATACAATTCCTTTTTTTTCTTTTTTTTCCACTTCACAATTTCTAAAATTTTCCCTCCAAAAATTCCCAAAAATTTTTCCTTCCAAAAATTCTTCTCGTTTCCCGCCAAAATTTCCCATTTCTTTCCCGTGGTTTTCCCGTCAAATTTCCCAAATTTTTCCCGCCAAAATTGCCAACATTTTTTCACTAGAAATTCGAAATTTTTCCTTAAAATTCCGGCTAAATTTTTTTTTTCCCCGCCAAAAGTTTTAAAATTTTCCGCCAAAATCCCGAATTTTTCCGCCAAAAATTCCCGGATTGTTTTTTTTTCCATGCTAAATTTCCCTAATTTTTTCCCTTAAAAAACTTCTGATTTTCCTTCAAAAATCCCCCAAGATATTCCGCCAAAATTCCCCAAAATTTTTCTCCAAAACACCAAAAAAAAACTCAAAAAAAAAAAAAATTTAAAATATCTTTAAGCCCCTCCCCTATTTTTGCCCCTCCCCATTTTTAGAATTTTTGCCCCTCCCCCTTTCTAAGCCCCTCCCCCTTTTTCCAGGTCGTGCCCCCCGAGAACGGTCGGGGGGAGGGGCAGGAGGAGGAGGAGGGGGCGGAGCTCAGCGATGAAGGGGGCGGGGCCAAGCCCCTCCCCCACCCCGCCCCCGTGACGTCATCGGCAGGAGGCCCCGCCCCCCCGGCGGCCACGCCCTCGGGAGAGGGGGAGGGGCTGAAAGGTGAGGGGGAGGGGCTTAAAAGGGAGGGGGAGGGGCTTGGAGGGAGGGGGAGGGGAAATTGGAATTTTGGGGTTGAAAAATTTTGAACATAAATTAAATTTTAAAATAAATTTTAGAATTAAGTCAAAATTAAAATGAAAAAAATGGAATTAAAATTTCCATCAAATTGGGAATTTTAAATAATTTAAATTTAAATTTCGATTGAAATTAGGATTAATGTTGGAATTCAAATTAAAATTGGAATTAAAAATGGAATTAGAACTAAAGTGCAAGATTAAAATTAAAATTAGAATTAGAATTAAAGTTAGGATTAAAATTGGAATTAAAATTAGAAAAAAATTTAGAATCGGGATGATAATTATAATTAAAATGAAAATGGAGAAAATTTTTAATTAGAATTAAAATTTGGATTCGAATTAGAATTGTAATTAAAATTAAAATACGAGAAAAATTTGGAATTAGAATTAAAATGTGGAGTAGAATTAGAATTAAAATTAAAATTGGAAAAAAATTCTTTATTAGAATTAAAATTGGGATTAGAATTAGAGTTAGAATTAAAATTAAAATTGGAAAAAAATTTTTAATTAGAATTAAAAGTTTGGATTAGGATTAGAGTTACAATTAAAATTAAAATTGGAATAAAATTTGGAATTAGAATTAAAATTTGGATTAGAATTAGAATTAAAATTGAAATACGAGAAAAATTTGGAATTAGAATTAAAATGTGGAGTAGAATTAGAGTTAAAATTAAAATTAAAATTGGAAAAAAATTTTTAATTAGAATTTACATTTGGATTAGGATTAGAGTTACAATTAAAATTAAAATTAGAATAAATTTTGGAATTAGAATTAAAATTGGGATTCGAATTAGAGTTACAATTAAAATTAAAATTAGAATAAATTTTGGAATTAGAATTAAAATTGGGATTAGAATTCGAGTTAGAATTAAAATTAAAATTGGAATAAATTTTGGAATTAGAATTAAAATTTGGATTTGAATTAGAATTAAAATTGAAATACGAGAAAAATTTGGAATTAGAATTAAAATCTGGAGTAGAATTAGAGTTAAAAATAAAATTAAAATTGGAAAAAAATTTTTAATTAGAATTTACATTTGGATTAGGATTACAGTTATAATTAAAATTGGAATAAAATTTTTAGTTAGAATTAAAATTGGGATTAGAATTCGAGTTAGAATTAAAATTAAAATTGGAATAAATTTTGGAATTAGAATTAAAATTGGGATTCGAATTAGAGTTACAATTAAAATTAAAATTGGAAAAAAAATTTAATTAAAATTTGGATTGGAATTCGAGTTTTAATTAAAATTAAAATTGGAATTTTAAAATAAAATGGGAGGGGCTTGGACGGGGAGGGGGAGGGGGGAAATTGGAATTTTGGGGTTGGAAAATGAAAAAATTAAAAAATTAAAATTTGGGGAGATGAAAAAAAGTGGAATTTTAGGAATTGCAATTAAAATGGAAAAAATTTTAAAAAATCAAAAAAGAATTCCCGAAAAAATCCAAAAAAATTCCAAAAAAATCTCAAAATTTTGAAAGAAAATCCAAAAAAAATCCAAAAAATCGCAAGATTCAAAAAGTCCAATAAATTCCAAAGAAATTTATGGAAAGAACTCTGAAAAGAATCCAAGGAAATAAAAAAAAATTAATTTGAATTCCAAAAAAACTAGAAAAAATTCCAAAACTAGTCCAAGAAATTCCAAAAAAATCAAAAAACATTCCAGAAAAAAAAAAATTCAAAAAAAATTCCAAAATTCTGAAAAAAAAAAATTTAAATAAATTCAAATAATTACGAAGAAAACCCAAAAAAAATTCCAAAAACTCCCAAAAAAATCCCTAAAAAATCCAAAAATTAAAAAAAATTCCAAAAAAGTCTCCAAAAATAAAAAAAATTACAAAAAAAATCTGAAAAAACCTCCAAAAATCAAAAATTTAAGATAAAAACCGAAAAAAATAAAAAATTCAAAAAAAATTAAAAAGAAAATTTTAAGAAGCCAAGAAAAATCTTCACGAAAAAATCAAGTTAAAAGAAAATTAAAAAATAAAATTCTCAAGAACGTATCAAAAAAATAATCTTAAAAATTCCAAAAACATCCCCAAAATTTTCAAAAAAAACTAAAAAAAAAATCCCCAAAATAATAATAAAAAACCCCCAAGAAATTCCAAGATAATCTCCTAAAAATAAAAAATAAACTAAAAAAAATTCCTCAAAAAAAAGTTAAAAATTAAAAAAATTCCAAAAAAAAAGTTCCCCAAAATCCCCAAAAAAATCTCCAAAAAAATCGAAAAAAAATTGAAAAAAACACTTGAAATTTTGTAAAGAAATAAAAAAGAAATGTGTAAAAAAATAAAAAGAAGTCCAACAAAATTCCGAAAAAAACCAAGAATTTGAAAAATTCACAAAAATTTTCCAAAAAACCAAAAAAACTTCGAAAAACATTTGCAAAAAATTGAAAGAAAACCAAAAAAAATTTTAAAAAATCTCCTAAAATATAAAAAAAAATTCTGAAAAAATCTCTGAAAAATCGATTAAAAAATGAAGAAAAATTGTAAAAAGTTTTTAAAGATAAAAAAAATCCAAAAAAATTCCAATTATAAAAAGAAATCCAAAAAATTAAAATAAGAAAAGTAAAAAAATCCGAAAAAATTTTTAAAAAGTTGAAAAAAAGCTCAACAAAGATGCAAAAAACGCAAAAAAATACAAAAAAAGTAAAAAAAAAATTCCTATTTAAAAAAAAAAATCCAAAAAAATCTGGAAAAAAATCTCCAAATAGTCCAAAAAATTGAAAAAAACAAAAGTAAAAAATTGCAAAAAGATTTAAAATAAAATCCGAAAAAAAATGCAAAAAAAATTAAAAAAAAAAAAAAAGAAAAAATCCGAAAAAAATCCGCAAAAGATTCAAAAAAAATTAAAATAAAATCCGAAAAAAAAATTTCAAAAAAAAAAACTAAAATAAAATCCGAAAAAAAATCTGAAAAAAATTAAAAAAAAAAAAAATCCGAAAAAAATCCCAAAAAATTTTAAAAAAACAAAATTAAAATGAAATTCTAAAAATTCTAAAAAATCTCTGAAAAATCAAAAAAAAGTCAAGAAAAGTTATCAAAAATTTTTTAAAATTAAAAAAAATCCGAAAACATTGAAAAAGAAATAAAAATAAAATCCGGAAAAAATTTAAAAAGAAACAAAATCCGAAAAAAATCCGAAAAAAAATTAAAAAAAACCTAAAATAAAATCCGAAAAAAATCCATAAAAATTTTTAAAAAAATCCGAAAAAAATCCAAGAAAAATTTTTAAAAAAATGAAAATTCAATTCTAAAAATTCTAAAAAATCTCTGAAAAATCGGAAAAAAATCAAGGAAAATTGTAAAAAATTTTTTAAAGTCCAAAAAAAATTTTTAAAAAATCCAAAAAAAATGAAAAAAAATTGAAATAAAATCCAAAAAAATTAAAAAAAAGAAAAAAAATCCGAAAAAATCCGAAAAAAAATTAAAAAAAAATTCGAAAAAAATCCAAAAAAATTAAAAAAAAATTAAAATCCGAAAAAAATTTTAAAAAAGAGAAAAATAAAATCCGAAAAAAATCCAAGAAAAATTTTTTAAAAAATTAAAATTCAACTCTAAAAATTCTTAAAAATCTCTGAAAAATCGAAAAAAAAATCAAGGAAAATTGTAAAAAATTTTTAAAAAATCAAAAAAAATTTTTAAAAATCCAAAAAAAATGAAAAAAAATTAAAATAAAATAAAAAAAAAATTATAAAAAAAAAAAAAAATCCGAAAAGAATCCGAAAAAAATTAAAAAAAAAAAAAAATCCGAAAAAAATCCAAAAAATTTAAAAAAATTAAAATAAAATCCGTGAAAAATCCGAAAAAAATTTTAAAAAACAGAAAAATAAAATCCGAAAAAAATTCCAAGAAAAATTTTTTAAAAAATTAAAATTCAGCTCTAAAAAATTCTTTAAAATCTCTGAAAAATCGAAAAAAAAATCAAGGAAAATTGTAAAAAAATTTTTTTAAAAATACAAAAAAAATTTTAAAAAATCCAGAAAAACATGAAAAAAAAATCCGAAAAAATCTGAAAAAAGTTAAAAAAAAAAATAAAATAAAATCCGAAAAAAATCCGGAAAAAATTTTTAAAAAAATTAAAATTAAATTCGAAAAATTCTAAAAGATCTCTGAAAAATCAAAAAAAAAATCAAGAAAAATTGTAAAAAATTTTTAAAAATTAAAATTTAAAATAAATAAAAAAAAATTTAAAAAAATGAAAAAAAAAATTTTAAAAAATTGAAAAAAAATTTTAAAAAAGTACAAAAAAGTCTAAAAATATTTTTAAAAAAAGGAAAACCGGGTGGGAATTTTTGGTGGTTTTTTTGCTGATGACGTCACGGGGGCGTGTCCCAGGCGAGCCGCCCCCGGGCAGCAGTTGAAGCGCCCCTGGCGGCCGGGAGGACCCGTCCTGCTGCCCGTGGATGAGCCCGTGAGGGCGGGGCCGCCCCGCCCCTCCCCCCCCCGCCAGCGCCCCTCCCCCATCGTGCACCTCTGCAACCTGGTGAGGAAAAAAAAGTTTGGGGAAGTTTGGGGAATTTTGGTTAAAATTTTGGGAATTTTGGGGGGAATTTTGAGGGAAATCTGGGGAAATTTTGGGGAAATTTGGGAAAAATTTGGGGGGAATTTGGGGAATTTTGAGGAATTTTGGGTGAATTTGGGAAATTTTGTGGGAAATCTGGAGGAATTTTGGGGAAATTTTGCAGGAATTTGGGAAAAATTATGGGAAATTTTGGGGAAATTTTGGTTAAAATTTTGGGAATTTTTGGGGGAAGTTTATGAAAATTTGGGGGATTTTTGGGGGAATTTGGGGAAAAGTTTGGAAAATTTTGGGGAAGTTTTTGAAAAATTTGGGCCATTTGGGATAATTTAGGGGAAAATTTGGGGGGAATTTTGGTAAAAATTTTGGGGGAAAATTTTAGGGGAAAATTGGGGGAAATTTGGGGAATTTTTGGGGGAATTAGGGGAAAGTTTGGGGGAATTTTTGGGGGGGAACTTTGGGGCAATTTAGGGGAAAATTTAGGAAAAATTTTGGGGGAATTTTGGTAAAAATTTGGGGGATTTTGGGGGAAGTTTATGAAGATTTGGGAAATTTTGGGGGGAATTTTGGGGAAAATTTTGGGGAAATTTGGAGAAAATTAGAGAGTTTTGGGGCAATTTTTGGGAAAACTTTGGGGGAAATTTGGGCAAATTTTGGGCGAAAATTGGGGAAAAGTTTGGGGATTTTTTGGGGGAATTTTGGGGAATTTTGGGAGAAAATTGGGGGAATTAGGGAATATTTTGCGGAAAATTTGGAGAATTTTTGGGAAAAATTTTGGGAATTTTGGGGAAAACTTGGGGTAAAATTGGGGAAAAGTTTGGGGAATTTTTGGGGGAATTGGAAAATTTGGGAATTTGGGAAAAATTTTGGGGAATTTTGGTAAAAATTTTGGGGAGTTTGGGGGAAGTTTATGAAAATTTGGGGGAATTTTTGGGGGGAAATTTGGGGGAAAATTTTTGGGGAAAATGGGAATTTTTGGGGGATTTTGAGGGAAATTTTGGGGAATTTTTGGGGGAAATTTTGGGGAAAATTTTGGGGAATACTGGGGGAATTTTTGGGGGAATTTTTGGGGGGATTTTGAGGGAAATTTTGGGAATTTTTGGGGGAAATTTTGGGGAAATTTGGGGAATTTTAGGGAATTTTGGGAAATTTGGGAATTTTTGGGGGAAATTTTGAGGAATTTTGGGGGAATTCTGGGGAAAATCTGGAGGAATTTTGGGGGAATTTTGGGAATTTTTGGGGGAATTGGGGGAAAAGTTTGGGGAATTTTTGGGGGGAATTTCTGGGGAATTTTGGTAACAATTTTGGGAATTTTGGGGGAAGTTTATGAAGATTTGGGGAATTTTGGGGGAAATTTTAGGAATTTTTTGGGGGAAATTTTTGAGGAATTTTGGGGGAATTTTGGGGAAAATCTGGAGGAATTTTGGGGAAATTTAGGGAATTTTGGGGGAAAATTGGGGAAGATCTGGAGAAATTTTGGGGAAAATTTGGGGGAATTTGGGGAAAATGTGGGAATTTTTTGGGGGAAATTTTTGGGGGTTTTGGGGAAAAAATGGAAAAATTTGGGGAAAATTTTAGGGAAAATTTGGGAATTTTGAGGGAATTTGGGGAAAATGTGGAGGAATTTTTGGGGGAATTTTTGGGGGAATTTTTGGGGAATTTTTGGGGAAAATTTTGAGGGAAATCTGGAGGAATTTTGGGGAAATTTTGGGGGAAATTGGGGAAAATTTTTATTTTTTCCTTTTTCTAACCCCTCCCCTTTTTTTTCCTGGCCCCTCCCCCTTCTTGGCCACGCCCCCTCACCTGGCCACGCCCCTTTTCCAGGTGCGTCCCTTCACCCTGGGGCAGCTCAAGGAGCTTTTGGGCCGCACGGGGCGGCTCAAGGACGACGGATTTTGGATAGACAGGATCAAATCTCATTGTTTCGTCACGGTGAGGGAGCCAAAAATGCCGAAATTCCCAAAAAAATCCCAAATTCCGGCGAGATTTGGGGAGGGAACGAAAAAAAATCCGAAATTTTTGGTAAATTTTGGGGGGAAAATGAAAAAAAAAACGAAAGTGGTGGCGCCCCCTGGTGGGCGGGAGGAATAAAAAAAAAACTTCTAAAAATTGTGATTTGGGACAAAAATTTTGGGGATTTTTGGTGGAATCTTTTCAAAATTGAGGGAGGATTGGGGAAAAAGTTGAAATCCCCAAAAAAATCCGAAATTCCTGCGAGATTTGGGGGGGAAAATGAAAAAAAATCGAAAGTGGTGGCGCCCCCTGGTGAGCGGGAGGAATGAGGAAAAAAAATTCATTAAAAATTGGAATTTTTGTCAAAAATTTTGGGGATTTTTGGGGGAATTATCCAAAAATTTAGTGAGGTTTGGGAAAAAGTTGAAATCCCAAAAAAAATCCGAAATTTTTGCAAAATTTTGGGGGAAAAATGAAAAAAAATCCAAAGTGATGGCGCCCCCTGGTGGGCGGGAGGAATGAGAGAAAAAATTCGTAAAAAAATTGGAATGTGGGGCAAAAATTTTGGGGATTTTTAGTGAGATCTTTTCAAAATTTAGAGAGGTTTGGGAAAAAGTTGGAATTTCCAAAAAAAATCCGAAATTTTTGGTAAATTTTGAGGGAAAATGAAAAAAAATCTTAAAGTGATGAAAGCCCCTGGTGTAAGGGAGGAATGAGAGAAAAACATCGATAAAAAATTGGAATTTTTTGTCAAAATTTTGGGGATTTTTTGGGAATTATCCAAAAAATTTAGGAAGTTTGGGGAAAAAGTTAGAAATCCCCAAAAAATTTGAAGTTTTTGTGAAATTTGGGTGGGAAATGGGGAAAATTTGGAATTTTTTGGTTAAAAATTTGATTTAAAAATCCTAAAAAATCCGAATTTGGTCGAAATTTTTTTTCCCTGAATTTTCAAAATTCTGAATTTTTGATTTTGTCCAAAATTGAATTTTTTTCATCGTGTTTTGCTAAAAATCTCCTAAAATTTTGTCTAAAAAATTGCTAAAAATGTCCAAAAATAATTTTAAAATCTCCAAAAAAAAATCCGAAAAAAATTCTTAAAATTCTTAAAAATCTTAAAATAAAAATTGAATTTGTTTTAAAAAATCTCAAAAAAATCTGAGAAAAATTTCTTAAGATTTTTTAAAAATCTTTTAAAAAATTGAATTTTTTTTAAAAATCTTCCCAAAAAAACCTGGAAAAATTTCTTAAAATTCTTAAAAATCTTCCCAAAAAAATTGAAATTTTTTTCAAAAAATCAAAAAAAAAATTCTGAAAATGTTACTTAAAATTTTTAAAAATTTTCAAAAAAAAGTTGAAATTTTTTTTTAAAAAAATCACAAAAAAAAAAATCTGAGAAAATTGCTTAAAATTCATAAAAGTCTTCTCAAAAAAATTGAAAAATTTCTTTAAAAGTCTCAAAAAAAACCCGAAGAAATTGCTTAAAATTCTTAAAAATCTTCCCAAAAAAATTAAGAACATCTTTTTTTTTAAGAACATTAAGAAATCCAAATTTTTTCACTTTAAAAATCCGTAAAAAACCCAAATTTGGTCGGATTTTTTCGGGGTTTTTTTTATCAATTTCCTCAATTTCTGAATTTTGTGTTTTTGCCCAAAATGTGCTTTTTTTGCCCCAGTACTGCTCGGTGGAGGAGGCGGGAGGAGTTACCACTTAAAATGCTCTAAAAAAAATCTCAAATTTTACTGAAGTTTCTAAAATTTTGCCTAAAAAATACCGTAAAATTTATTTTAAAAAATTCCAAAAAATTTCTAAAGTTTAAAACAAAAAAAACCCTGAAAAATTTTGGAAAATTCTGTAAAAAAAGACTCAAAAATGATAAAGTATAAATTTTAAAAATTGAGATTTTTCCGCTAAAAATTCACTTTAAAAATCCGTAAAAAATCCAAATTTGGTCAAAAATTTTTGGGGATTTTTCTATGAATTTTCTAAATTTCCTCAAATCACGAAAACCTCCTGAAACACCCCAAAAATATTTTGTAAAGTATCCAAAAATTGGTACAAATTCTTGAGAAGCGATCAAAAAAAATCGCGAAAAATTCAAATTTTTTCGCTTTAAAAATCCGTAAAAAACCCAAATTTTATCAAAATTTTTCGGGATTTTTTCTGTGAATTTTCTAAATTTCCTCAAATCACAAAAACCTCCTGAAACACCCCAAAAATTTCTTTAAAAAAACCAAAAATTCGATAAAAATTCTAAAAAAAAAAATCGCGAAAAATTTAAATTTTTTCACTTTAAAATTCCCTAAAAAACCCAAATTTTGACAGAATTTTTTGGATATTTTCTGTAAATTTTATAAATTTCGTTAAATCATAAAAATCTCCTGAAACACCCCAAAAATTTCTTTAAAAAAATCAAAAAAATTGGTAAAAATTTCTTAAAAACGATCAAAAAAAATCGCGAAAAATCCAAATTTTTTCGCTTTAAAAATCCGTAAAAAACCCAAATTTGGTCGGATTTTTTCGGGGTTTTTTTTATCGATTTCCTCAATTTCTGAACTTTGTGTTTTTGCCCAAAATGTGCTTTTTTTGCCCCAGTACTGCTCGGTGGAGGAGGCGGGAGGAGTTACCATTTAAAATGTTCTAAAAAAATTTCAAATTTTACTGAAAATTCTTAAAATTTCGTTTAAAAAATCCCAAAAAATTTATTAAAAAAAATTTCTAAAATTTTCTAAAATTTAAAAATAAAGAAACCAAAAAATTTTGGAAAATTTTGTAAAAAATGATTCAGAAAGCTTAAAAAAAAAAAAATTAGAAATTCAGATTTTTTTACTAAAAATTTGCTTTAAAAATCCCTAAAAAACCCAAATTTGGTCAAAATTTTTTGGGATTTTTTCTGTGAATTTTCTAAAATTCCTCAAATCACAAAAACCTCCTGAAACACCCCAAAAATATTTTGTAAAATATCCAAAAATCGGTAAAAATTATTTCGAAACGGTGGAAAAAAAAAGGCGAAAAATCCAAATTTTTTCGCTTTAAAAATCCGTAAAAAACCCAAATTTGGTCGGATTTTTTCGGGGTTTTTTTTATCGATTTCCTCAATTTCTGAACTTTGTGGTTTTGCCCAAAATGTGCTTTTTTTGCCCCAGTACTGCTCGGTGGAGGAGGCGGTGGCCACGCGGGAGGCGCTGCACGGCGTCAAGTGGCCGCAGTCCAACCCCAAAGTGCTGGCGGCCGATTTCGCCCAGCAGGAGGAGGTGAGCGGGAATTTGGGGGGATTTTGGGGAAATTTTGGGGGATTTTGGGAAAAAAAAAAATTTTGGGGAGAAATTTTGGGGAAATTTGGGGGAAAATTGGGGAAAAATTGGATTTTTGGGTGGAAATTTGGGGTTTTTTGGGGAATTTTCTTGGCGTTGGTTGTGAAATTTTTGGGGAATTTTGGGAATTTTTTGGGAGGATTTTGGGAAATTTTGGGAAAAAAAAAATTTTGGGGAAATTTGTGGGGAAATTTGGGGGAAAAATTGGGGAAAATTGGGTTTTTGGGGGGGGAATTTTGGGGGTTTTTGGGGGATTTTTTGGTGATTTGGGAAATTTTTGGGGGTTTTGGGAGATTTTAGGGGGATTTTGGGAAAAAAAAAATTTTGGGGAGAAATTTTGGGGAAATTTGGGGGGAAATTGGGGGAAAATTGGATTTTTGGGACTGATTTTGGGGTTTTTTGGGGTTTTTTGGGGAATTGTCTTGGCGTTGGTTGTGAAATTTTTGGGGAGTTTTGGGGATTTTTGGGAATTCTTGGCAGTTAAATTTTGGGGGGGGAATTTTTGGGGGAGAATTTGGGGAAAAATTCGATTTTTGGAGGAAGTTTGGGACAATTTTTTGGAGTTTTTGGGGAATTTTTTGGGATGATTTGAGGAATTTTTTTGAATATTGGGAATTTTGGGAATTTTGGGGAAAAAAAAGTTTTGGGGGGAAATTTTTGGGGAGAGTTTGGGGAAAATTTGGGGGAAAATTGGGGAAAAATTGGATTTTTGGGACTGATTTTGGGGGGTTTTTGGGGGATTTTTTGGGGTTGTTTGGGAAATTTTTTGGGAAATTTTGGGGGGATTTTTGGGGGGGAATTTTGGGGATTTTGGGAAAAAAAATTTGGGGGAAAAATTTTTTGGGGAGAATTTGGGGGAAAATTGGGGAAAAAATTGGATTTTTGGGTGGGAATTTGGGGGTAATTTTGGCTTTTTTGGGGTAATTTTTAGGCTGATTCAGGGAAATTTTTGGGGGATTTTGGGAATTTTTGGGGAATTTTTGGAAAAAAAATTTTGGGGGAGAATATTTTGGGGAGAATTTGGGAGTTTTTGAGAAAAAAATTAGGGAAAAAATTGGATTTTTGGGACTGATTTTGGGGTTTTTAGGGGGATTTTTAGGGGGTTATTTGGGAATTTTTTTGGGGATTTTGGGAATTTTTGGGGGAATTTTTAGGGGGATTTTTGGGAAAAAAAATTCGGGGGGGCAATTTTAGGGAGAATTCAGGGGAAAAAAATTGGGGAAAAATTGGATTTTTGGGGGGAATTTTGGGGGATTTTTTGGCATGATTTGAAGTTTTTTGATTTTGGGGAAATTTGGGGAATTTTGAGGAAAAAAATTTTGGGGAAATTTTTAGGGAGAATTTGGGAGTTTTTAGGGAAAAATTGGAGAAAAATTGGATTTTGGGACTAATTTTTTGGTTAATTTTTAGGGTGATTTTTGGGAATTTTTGGGAAAGAAAAATTTTTGGGGAAATTATGGGAATAAAATATTTTGGGGAGAAAATTTTGGGAGAATTTGGGGGAAAATTGGATTTTTTGGGGGGAATTTTGGGGTTTTTTGGGGGATTTTTTTGGTGATTTGGGAAATTTTTTGGGAAATTTTGAGAAAAAAAAAATTTGGGAGATTTTTGGGTAGAATTTGGGGAAAAATTAAAATTTGAGGAGAAATTTGGGATAGTTTGGGGTTTTTTGTGGAATTTTTGAAGGTGGATTTTTGGTAATTTTGGGATTTTTTTGGGAGAATTTTGGGCATTTTTGGGTGAATTTTGGGGGATAAAATTTGTAATTTTTGGGATTTTTGGGGTAAATTTTGGGAGATTTTTGTGCTTGAATTTTTGTAAGTTTTGGGATTTTTTTGGGTGAACTTTGGGTGTTTTTGGGTGAATTTTAGGGATAAATTTTTTAAAATTTTGGGATTTTTTTGGGTGAGTTTTGGCTAGAATTTTTGTAAAATTTGGAAATTTTTTTTGGATTTTTTTGGGATTTTATTGGGTGAAATTTGGGAATAAATATTTGAAAATTTTGGGTGAATTTTGGGTGTAATTTTGGGGATTTTTTGGGTGAATTTTGGGGATAAATATTTGAAAATTCTGGCAATTGTTTGGGTGAATTTTTGGAATTTTTGGGTGAATTTTGTGCTCGAATTTTTGTGAATTTTGGGATTTTTTTAGGTAGATTTTGGGGGTAAATATTAGAAAAGTTTGGGTATTTTTGGGTGAATTTTGGGTGAATGTTGGGAATAAATATTTCCAAAATCTGGGATTTTTTTTGGGTGAATTTTGGGCATTTTTTGGTGAATTTTGTGCTTGAATTTTTGTAAATTTTGGGATTTTTTTGGGTGAATTTTAGGTGAATTTTGAGGATAAATCTTCGAAAATTTTGGGTATTTTATGTAAATTTTTTAGGATTTTTGGTGTCAATTTTTTTTGCGATTTTTTTACCTAAAACATTTTTTTAATTTCGTTTTTTTTTATTTATTTATATTTTATTTTTAAGGTTGCTTTATTTTTTTTTTTTTAATTCTGCGTATCTTTATGTAAATTTTATGTAAATTTTTAGGATTTTTGGTATCAATTTTTTGCGATTTTTACCTAAAACATTTTTTTAATTTCCATTTTTTAACTAATTTTGGGTATTATTGGGCGAAATTTTGGGAATTTTTGGGTGAATTTTGGGAATAAATATTTCAAAATTCTGGGATTTTTTTGGGTGAATTTTGGGCATTTTTAGGTGAATTTTGTGCTTGAATTTTTGTAAATTTTGGGGTTTTTTGGGTGAATTTTGGGGATAAATATTTGCAAGTTTTGGGGATTTTTTGGGGATTTTTTGGGTGAAGTTTCGGGATAAATATTTCAAAATGTTGGGATTTTTTTGGGTGAATTTTAGGTGAATTTTGGGGATAAGTATTTGAAAATTTTTGGGATTTTTTGGGCGAAATTTTGGGAATTTTTGGGTGAATTTTGGGAAAAAATATTTGAAAATTTTGGGATTTTTTTGGGTGAATTTTGGGCACTTTTGGGTGAATTTTGGGAATAAATATTTCAAAATTCCGGGATTTTTTTGGGTGAATTTTGGGCATTTTTAGGTGAATTTTGTGCCTGAATTTTTGCAAATTTTGGGATTTTTTTGGGTGAATTTTGGGAAAAAATATTTGAAAATTTTGGGATTTTTTTGGGTGAATTTTGGGGATAAATATTTTAAAATTCTGGATTTTTTTTGGGTGAACTTGAGATATTTTTAGGTAAATTTTGGGGCTAAGTATTTCAAAATTTTGGGATTTATTTGGGTGAATTTTGGGTGAATTTTGGGAATAAATATTTGAAAATTTTGGGTATTTTTAGGTGAATTTTGAGGGTAAATTTTTCTAAATTTTTGGGTATCTTTAGGTAAATTTTAGGTAAACTTTATGCAAATTTTATGTAAATTTTTTGTAAATTTTATGTAAATTTTATGTACATTTATGTACATTTTGTGTAAAGTACATATGGTTTTTGGTATCAATGTGATTTTTTACCTAAAACATAATTTCGTTTTTTCTTTCTAAACTATTTTTTATTTTTTTATTTTTAAGATCATTTTTCGGGTATCTTTTATGCCAAATTTTACATGTGAGATTTTAGGATTTTATGTGTCGATGCGATTTTTACCTAAAACATTTTTTTAATTTCGTTTTCCTAAAGCTTTTTTATTTTATTTTTATTTGCAAGATTTTTTTTAAGATCATTTTGGGTATCTTTATGTAAATTTATATGTAAATTTTATGATTTTGGTGTCAATTTTTTGTGATTTTTACCTAAAACATGTTTTTAATTTACGTCCTAAACTTTTTATTTTTATTTTTTATTTTTAAGATTTTCGTTTTTGGGTATCTTTATGCTGGCATTTTATGTAGAAATTTTTGGGATTTTTAGTGATCAATTTTTTTGCAATTTTTGCCTAAAACATAAATTTTTCTAATCTGAAATTTTATTTATGAAGTTTTATTTTATTTTTTAATTTCTTCTCAGCTCGACTTCCACACATGGCCCTCCTGGCTCACGCCTTTCGCGGTGGCCTCTTCCTCCTCCTCCCTCCCTCATTCCCAGCCCTCTGCCTTGGCAGTGTCTTGGCCACTTGGAGCCTGACAGTGTTGTGGCAGGAGCGTTCCACTTGAGGAGCAATGGCAGACACTGTGTGGTGGGACAGCAAGAGCCCGCCCTTCCGGGACCGCGAGAGTGGAGGACCCTGGGACGCGCCAGACGACCAGGCAGCGGACGTGGGGGAAGTGAGGAGGGAGAAAAGAGAGGAGGCTTGCAAAGAGGAAGACCAGGCGGAGGAGGAAAAGGTGAGGAAAGAGGTTAAAAGGATGATTAGTGGACTAGTGAGTGATGATGGGAGGTGCAGGGCTTTGGAGAGGAGGAGGGCTTAAAGAAGTGTGGGAGGGGATTAAAAGGAGGGAGGAGGGCTTAAAGTGTGGGAGGGATTACAGGAGAGCGCAGAGCTTAAAATAATAGGGAGGGCTTAGGAGCTGTGGGAGGGAGACTTGGAGGGAGAGGCAAGAGGGCAGTGGGGAGGGGATTAAAATGAGAGAGAGGGGGCTTGGAGGCGAGGAGCTTAAAAAGGAGGGAGTTTGATGGGTGTGCGGGCTTAAAAGAGGGTGGGAGGAAGCTTAAGAGTGTGGGCAGGGAGAAACTTAAAAGAGGGAGGGAGGAGCTTAAAAAGGATGTGGGAGGGATTAAAAGGGAGGTGGGAGGGGCTTGTGGAGAGGGCATAAGGGGAGGAGGGTTTGGGAAAACTAAGTGGGAGAGGCTTGAGAGAGCAGTGGGAGGGCTTAAGAGTGGGAGAGGGAGCTTCAAGGCAGAGAGAGGGTTTAAGGGAGAAGGAGGAGCTTAAAAGAAAGATGGGAGAAAGCAAGAAGTGGAGGGAGGGAGAAACTTAAAGGGGTGTGGGAGTGGCTTAAAAAGGAGGGAGGAGCTGGGAGGGAGGGAGGCTTCTGGAGAGGAGGTTTAAAAAGTGGGAGGAGCTTTGAGGCAAGAGTGCAGGAGAGAGGAGCTTAAAGAGAGGGAGAGGAGGGGCTTAAAGCAGTGTGGAGTGGGAGGCTGAAAGGGGGAGGGAGGGAAGCAAGAGGCTTAATGGGAGGAGGGAGCTTGGGGAGGGAGCTTAAAAATGGGAGGGGAGGCTTGGGGGAAAGTGGGAGGGAGGTTTTTAAAAGTGGGAGGAGGAGGGAGCTTAAAAAGAACAGTGGGAGGAGCGAAGCAAAATGGAGGTTAAATGGGCCTAAGGGGAAAGTGGGAGGGGCTTCAAAGGAGGAGAGGGGAGGGGCTTAGAATTACAATGGGAGGAGGGAGCTAAACAAAGGGAGAGAAGGAGGTGAAAGCAATAGAGAGAGGCATGGTCTAAGCGAAAGTCTAAGAGAATTAGGAGTGGGAGGGCTTACAAAGAGGGGCTTAAAAGAGCAGTGGGGAGGGGCTTAGTTTAATAGGAGTGGGAGGGCTTAAAGAGAAGAATGGAGGGCTTAGATGGAAGGAAAGGGCCTGCAGTGTTCTCATGTGTGAGTGGGAGGAGCTTAAGGTGGAGTGGGAGGAGCTTAAAGTGTAGTGGGAGGGATTAAAAGAGGTGTGGGAGGAGCGAAAAATAGGAGTGGGTGTAGGCTTAAGAGGGGAGACTGGGAGGGGCTTAAGAAGAGGAATGTGGGAGGAGCTTGAAGAGAGGGAGTGGGAGGGAGCCCTGAGGGAAATGTTCCTGTATAGAAATTAAGCCGAGGTGAGACTTAAGAGGAGAATGAGCAGCTTGGTGATTTTATGTAGGAGCGGAGGGAGCTTGAAAAGGAGGGGGGAGGAGGGCTTAAAGGAGAGTGGGAGGAGGGAGGAGCTTAAATGACAATGCGCTGGGACTTATAGAGGAGGAGTTTAATGGAAGGAGTGGGAGGGGCTTAAAGGGAGAGTGGGAGAGGGACTTAAATGGCGATGGGAGGGCATGGGGTGTGTGGGAGGGGTTAAAAAGAGTGGGAGGAAGCTTCAGTGAGGAGTGGGAGGGGCTTAAAATGGGAAGCTGTGATTTGCTAGAGGGCGTGGCCTAATGTTCTTACATAGGAGTGGGAGGGCTTGAAGGGCAGTGGGAGGGGCTTGGGTGGGAAGGGAGAGGGCAGTTTTTTATCTATGGCTGGGGAGGGAGCTTAAAAGGGGAGTGGGAGGGGCTTAAAGGGGATGGGAGGGAGCTTAAATAGAGTGAGGAGGGGGCTTAAAGGCAGTTTCAAGAGAAGTGAAGTGGCGTGGCTTAGGGGAGTGGGTTAAGGGGAGTGGGAGAGCTTAAATGGAAGTGGTGGGAGCTTAAAAAGGGAGGGAGCTTGGAAGAGAAGTAGGTGGTTTAAATGGGAGGCGCTTGAAGGGAGCTTAGAAGAAAGAGTGGGGCGAGGGCTTAAAAGGGGATGGGCGAACTTCAAAGGGAGTGGGAGGGGAGCTTAGAGAGAGTGGGAGGGGCTTAAAGGTTTTTAATATGAGTGGGTTTTTTCCTTTTTAACTAAATTTTAACTTAAAGTCTCAAATTTCATCCCAAAAAATCTCAATTTTTTCCTCCAAATTCTGAATTTACAGAAAATGTTTGATTTTTCACCCAAATTTTTTTCCTTAAAACTCCAATAATATTTTTTTCATTTTAACCGAAATTTAACCCAAAAAATTCTCAAATTTCATCCCAAAAAAACCTTCAAATTTCATCCCAAAAAATCCCAATTTTTTTTCCCCCAAATTCCAAATTTACCCAAAATTTTTGATTTTTCACCCAAATTTTTTTTCTTAAAAGTCCAAAATTTTTTTTTCCTTTTTAACCCAAATTTTACCCCAAAAAAATCTCCAATTTTATCCCAAAATAAATCTCAATTTTGTTTCTCCAAAAATCCGAATTTACCCAAAATTTTTAATTTTTCACCCAAATTTTTTTTTATTAAAACTCCAAAATATTAAACTTTTTAACCCCAAAAAAATCTCAAATTTCATCCCAAAAAATCCCAATTTTTTTTTCCCCCCAAAACTCCAAATTTCCCCAAAATTTTTGATTTTTAACCCAAATTTTTTTACTTAAAACTCAAAAAAAATTTTTTCTTTTTTAACCAAATTTTAACCCAAAAAAATCTCAAATTTCATCCCAAAAAAAATCTCAATTTTTTTTTTTCCACCAAACTCCAAATTTCCCCAAAATTTTTGAATTTTCACCCAAATTTTTTTCCTTAAAACTCCAAAATTTTTTTTCCTTTTTAACCCAAATTTTACCCCAAGAAAAATCTCAAATTTCATCCCAAAAAAAATCTCAATTTTGTTTCTCCAAAAATCCGAATTTACCCAAAATTTTTAATTTTTCACCCAAATTTCTTTCCTTAAAACCAAATTTTTTTTTCCCTTTTAACCAAAAATTCTCAATTTTTATCCCAAAAAAAATCTGAATTTTTTTTCACCCCAAACTCCAAATTTCCGCAAAATTTTTGAATTTTCACCCAAATTTTTTTCCTTAAAACTCCAAAAATTTTTTTCGTTTTTTAACCAAATTTTAACCCAAAAAACTCAAATTTCATCCCAAAAAAAATCTCAAATTTTTTCCCCCAAAACTCCAAATTTCCCCAAAATTTTTGATTTTTCACCCAAATTTTTTTCCTTAAAACTCCAAAATTTTTTTTTCCTTTTTAACCAAATTTTAACCCAAAAAAAATCTCAAATTTCATCCCAAAAAAATCTCAATTTTTTTTCCTCCAAAACTCTGAATTTCCCCAAAATTTTTGATTTTTCACCCAAATTTCTTTCCTTAAAAGTCCAAAATCTTTTTTCCTTTTTAACCAAAAATTCTCAATTTTTATCCCAAAAAAATCTCAATTTTTTTTGCCTCCAAATTTCCCCCAAATTTTTGATTTTTCACCCAAATTTTTTTCCTTAAAACTCCAAATTTTTTTTTCCTATAACCCAAATTTTGACCCAAAAAAATCTCAAATTTCATCCCCAAAAAAACCTTTAAATTTCATCCCAAAAAAAATCCCAATTTTTTTTCCCCCAAACCTCCAAATTTCTCCAAAATTTTTGATTTTTCACCCAAATTTTTTTCTTAAAACTCCAAAATTTTTTTTTCATTTTTAACCCAAAAAAAATCTCAATTTTTATCCCAAAAAAATCTCAAAAAATCCCAATTTTTTTCACCCCCAAAACTCCAAATTTACCCAAAATTTTCATTTTTCACCCAGATTTTTTTTTTAAACTCATTTCAAACTTTTTTTAATTTTCAACCAAAATTCGCAGATTTCAACCCAAATTTTAATTTTTTATTTTTTTTGGACAGAAAAACCACCCGAGGAGCCTCCGGCCAAACTTTTGGATGATTTGTTCCGAAAAACCAAAACGGCGCCGTGCATCTATTGGCTGCCCTGAGCTGACGTAGGTGGGCAGGGCCGCCTCATTTGCATAATTTTGGGGGGTTTGGGGGGGAGGGGCGAAAAATTTGGGTGGAAATTCGGGGGTTTTGGGAAAAAAACCGGGGATTTTGGGTGAAAAAATGGGAATTTGGGGGAAAGAATGTGAATTTTGGGAAAAAAAGTTAATTTACAGGGGGATTTTTGGGAGAAAAATTTAGGGATTTTGGGGGGGGGAAATGCGAATTTTTGAGGGGATTTTTGAGAAAAATTTGGGAATTTTGGGGTGAAAATTTGGGGGTTTTGGGCAAAAAAAAAGTAAAATTTTCGGTGAAAAATGTGAATTTTTGGGGGTGAAAAAATGTGAGTTTTGGGGGAAAAAATTTGAATTTTGGGGAATTTTTAGGGAAAAAATTTAGGGGATTTTAGGGGGTGAAAAAATGCACGAATTGGGGAAAAATTTGAATTTTTGGAGGATTTTTGGGAAAAATTTGGGGATTTCGGGGGAAAATTTGGGAGAAAAATTGGAGGTTTTTGGAGTAAAAATTTGGGGGGATTTTTGGGGAGAAAAAATCACAATTTTTGGGGATGAAAAATGTGAATTTTTGATTTTTGGGAAAAATTTGGGGGATTTTAGGGGTGAAAATGTGAATTTTAGAGGAAAAAAAATGTGAGTTTTTGGGGGATTTTTGGGAAAAAATTTGGGAATTTTGGGGAGAAAAATTTGGAGTTAAAATTTGGGGATTTTTTGGGGGTGAAAAATCGCATGAATTTTGGGGATGAAAAATGTGAATTTTTGGGGGATTTTTTAGGGGAAAAAATTTGGGGATTTTGGGGTGAAAAATGTGAATTTTAAGAGGAAAAAATGTGAATTTTTGGAGGGATTTTTTGGGAAAAATTTGGGATTTTTGGGGTGAAAAATGTGAATTTTAGAGGAAAAAATGTGAGTTTTTGGGGGATTTTTTGGGAAAAATTTGGGAATTTTGGGGGAGAAAATTTGGGGTTAAAATTTAGGGGATTTTTGGGGGTGAAAAAATGTGAATTTTGAGGGAAAAAATGTGAATTTTTGGGGTAAATTGGGGATTTTTTAGGAAAATTTGGGGGGAAATTTGGCTGCCCCCTGAGCGAGCCTTGAGTGGAAAGGGCCGCCCTCATTTGCATAATTTTAGGGGGTTTGGGGGGGAGGGAAGAAAAATTTGGGTGGAAATTTGGGGGTTTTGGGAAAAAAATGGAAATTTTTGGGTGGAAAAATGGGGATTTTGGGGGAAAAAATGGGGTTTTTTGGGGAAAAAAAGTGACTTTTTGGGGCATTTTTTTGGGAAAAGTTTGGGGATTTTGGGGGGGAAAAATGCGAATTTTGGGGAAGAAAAATGCGAATTTTGGGGTGAAAAAATGTGAATTTTAGAGGAAAAAATGTGAATTTTTGTAGGGATTTTTGGGAAAAATTGGGAGTTTTGGGGTGAAAAATGTGAATTTTGGGAGGGGGAAATGTGAATTTTTGGAGGGAATTTTTTGGGAAAAAATTTAGGGGATTTTGGGGGAAAGTTTGGATGAAAATTTGGGGATTTTTGGGGAAAAATTGGGGAATTTTGGGGTAAAAAATGTGAATTTTCGGGGAAAAGTGAATTTTTAGGGGGATTTTTTTGGGAAAAATTTGGGGATTTGGGGGAAAATTTGGAGTAGAAATTTGGGGATTTTTGGGGTGAAAAAATGTGAATTTTGGGGGGTGAAAAAATGGGAATTTTTGGGATCGAATTTTTGGGAAAAAATTTGAATTTTAGGGGTGAAAAATGTAAATTTTGGGGGAAATTGTGAATTTTTGGAGGATTTTTTGGGAAAAATTTGGGAATTTTGGGGTGAAAAATGTGAATTTTGGGGTGAAAAAATGTGAATTTTTGGAGGAGTTTTTAGGGTAAAAAGTTTGGGATTTTTGGGGTGAAAAAAGTGAATTTTTAGAGGAAAAAATGTGAGTTTTTGGAGGGATTTTTTGGAAAAATTTGGGGATTTATGGGGGGGAAAATTTGGGTGAAAATTTGGGGGTTTTGGGCAAAAAAAATGGAAATTTTTGGGTGAAAAATGTGAATTTTAGAGGAAAAAATGTGAATTTTTGGAGGGACTTGGGGAAAATTTGGGAATTTTGGGGTGAGAAATGTGAATTTTTCAGGGTAAATTGGGGATTTTTTGGGGGGATTTTGGGAAAAATTTGGAGATTTTTGGGGTGAAAAACATGAATTTTGGGGGTGAAAAATGTGAATTTTTGGAGGGATTTTTAGGGTGAAAATTTGGGAATTTTGGAGTGAAAATTTGGGGATTTTTGGAGTAGAAATTCGGGATTTTTGGGGGTGAAAAATGTGAATTTTCGGGGGGAAAAATTTGAATTTTTGGGGTAAATTTGGGATTTTTTGGGAACATTTTCCTCATTTATTTCGGGTTTTTTTTGTGGAAATTTTTGTAGATTTTAGTAGAAGTTTTCCTCAATTGATTAATTAATACTTAATTAACTCTAATTAACTGTAATTAACGCTAATTAACTGCAGCAGAAGCAGGCGGAGCGGGCGGGGAATGGTTGGGAATTCTGGGTCAGTTTTGGGTCAATTTTGGGTAAATTTGGGTAAATTTGGGGTAAATTTTGACTGAATTTTCGGTAAATTTTGGGTCAGTTTTGGGTCAATTTTGTGTGAACTTCGGATAAATTTTGGGTAATTTTAGGGTAAATTTTCTGTAGATTTAGGGTAAATTTTGGATAAATTTAGGGTAAATTTTATGTAAATTTTGAGTAAATTTTGGCGGAATTTTGTGGAAATTTTGTGTAAATTTTGGTTACATTCTGAGTAAATTTTATGTGAATTTTGGGTAAATTTTGTGTAAATTTGGGGCAAATTTCTCGTGAATTTCGTGTGAATTTTGGGGCTTTTTGGCCATTTTTTTCCCATTTTTTTGGGGGTTTTTTTGGGAATTTCCCTGGGATTTTTCCTGAATTGATTAACCAATATTTAATTAACGCTAATTAACGCTGATTAATTGTTTCCAGCTGCAGCAGAAGCAGGCGGAGCGGGCGGGGAATGGTTGGGAATTGTGGGTCAATTTTGGGGGAATTTTGTGAAAATTTTGTGTGAATTTTTTGGCAAATTTCGAGTAAATTTTGAGTAAATTTTGGATAAATTTAGGGTAAATTTTGGGTAAATTGTGGATAAATTTTGCATAAATATTGGTTAAATTTTTGGTAAATTTTGGATAAGTTGCATGTGAATTTTGGTTAAATTTTGGGTAAATTTTCTGTAAATTTAGGGTAAATTTTGGGTAAATTTGGGGTAAATTTTGGGTGAATTTGGGGTAAATTTGGGGTAAAATTCGTGTGACTTTTGTGTGAATTTTGGGGCTTTTTTGCCATTTTTTTCCGGGTTTTTTGGGGCAATTTTTGGGAATTTCGGTATTAATTGATTAACCAGTTTTTAATTAACGCTAATTAACGGTAATTAATTGTTTCCAGCTGCAGCAGAAGCAGGCGGAGCGGGCGGGGAATGGTTGGGAATTCTGGGTCAATTTTGGGTAAATTTTTGGTAAATTTTGAGTAAATTTTTTGTAAATTTTGGGTGAAAAATTCCCTAAAAATGCCATAAAACCACTAAAAAAACCGGGATTTTTTCAGGGTAAAAAACTCCAAATCCCCCAAACCCCAATCCCCAATTTAATCCCACTCTAATTAACGCTAATTAACGGTAATTAATTGTTTCCAGCTGCAGCAGAAGCAGGCGGAGCGGGCGGGGAATGGTTGGGAATTCTGGGTCAATTTTGGGTAAATTTTGGATAAATTGTGCGTGAATTTTGAGTAAATTTTGGATAAATTTAGGGTAAATTTCGGGTAAATTTTGGGTGAATTTTGAGTAAATTTTGGATAAATCTTGGATAAATTTAGGGTAAATTTTATGTAAATTTTGAGTAAATTTTGGCGGAATTTTGTGGAAATTTTGTGTAAATTTTGGTTACATTCTGAGTAAATTTTATGTGAATTTTGGGTAAATTTTGTGTAAATTTGGGGCAAATTTCTCGTGACTTTCGTGTGAATTTTGGGGCTTTTTGGCCATTTTTTCCCCATTTTTTTGGGGTTTTTTTTGGGAATTTCGCTGGGATTTTTCCTGAATTGATTAACCAATATTTAATTAACCCTAATTAACGCTGATTAATTAATTTCAGCTGCAGCAGAAGCAGGCGGAGCGGGCGGGGAATGGTTGGGAATTCTGGGTCAATTTTTTGTAAATTTTTTGGTAAATTTTGTGTGAAATTTTTTGTGAATTTTGAGTAAATTTTGAGAAAATTTTGTGCAAATTTTGGGTAAATTTTGGATGAATTTTGGGTACATTTTAAGTAAATTTTGGATAAAGTTTGGGTAAATTTTGTGCAAATTTTGGGTAATTTTAGGGTAAAATTTGGCAAATTTTGGGTAAATTTTGTGTGGATTTTGAGTAAATTTTTGGTAAACTTTATGTAAATTTGGGGCAAATTTTGTGCGAATTTTGAGTGAATTTTGTGTGAATTTTGGGGCCTTTTGGCCATTTTTTTCGGGTTTTTTGGGGCAATTTTTGGGAATTTTGGTATTAATTAAGTAATCAATATTTAATTAACGGTAATTAACGCTAATTAATTGATTGCAGCTGCAGCAGAAGCAGGCGGAGCGGGCGGGGAATGGTTGGGAATTCTGGGTCAATTTTTTGTGAATTATTGGTAAATTTTGGATAAATTGCGCGTGAATTTTGAGTAAATTTTGTGCAAATTTTGTGCAAATTTTGGGTAAATTTTGGATAAATTTTCTGTAAATTTTGGGTAAATTTTGTGTGAATTTTGAGTAAATCTTGAGTAGATTTTGGGTAAATTCTGTGAAAATTTTGGGTAAATTCCGTGTAAATTTTGAGTAGATTTTGGCAGAATTTTGGGTAAATTGTGGATAAATTTTGTGTAGATTTTGGGTAAATTTTGGATAAATTTTGTGTGAATATTGAGTGAATTTTGTGCGAATTTTGAGTGAATTTCGTGCGAATTTGGCGCTTTTTTTTCAATTTTTTCGGGGGGTTTTTTTTGGGAATTTCGCTGGGATTTTTCCTGAATTGATTAATCAATTTTTAACTAACTCTAATTAACCCTAATTAACGCTAATTAATTGATTTCAGCTGCAGCAGAAACAGGCGGAGCGGGCGGGAAATGGTTGGGAATTCTGGGTCAATTTTTTGTAAATTTTGGGTAAATTTTGGATAAATTTTGAGTAAATTCTGGATAAATTTGGGGTAAATTTTTGATAAAGTCGGGTAATTTTTTTTTTAATTTTTGGTGAATTTTGGATAAATTTTGTTTAAATTTTGGGTGAATTTTGGGTGAAAAATTCCCTAAAAATCCCATAAAACCACTAAAAAAACCGGGATTTTTTCAGGGTAAAAAACTCCAAATCCCCCAAACCCCAATCCCCAATTTAATCCCACTCTAATGAACGCTAATTAACGGTAATTAATTAATTCCAGCTGCAGCAGAAGCAGGCGGAGTGGTAGGGCGCATGCGGGAGCTGTGATGCTGGCCTTGAGCAGGAGGCGCGGAGCTAAAGCAGCCTTGTGAGGGAGGGGGCGGGGCCAGCGCGGCGGCGGAGAGGCGGGGCCAGCGCCGGCCACGCCCACTCCAGCAGAGGGGCAGGGCCCAGGAAGCTCTGGCTGACTCGAGCCTTGCTGGCCACTAGCTCTAGGAGAGCTGAGGGGGGAAAAATCAGAGAAATAAAAAAATTAAAAATAAAAATTAAAAATAAAAGCGAAAAAAATGAGAGAGGGAATAAAAGGAGAGGGGAAGGTGGAGAGTGTGGAGTGGTTATTTGGGGGGAAAAATGGGGTTTTTGGGGGAAAAAAAATGTGCGAATTTTGTTAAAAAATGGGATTTTAAGGTTAAAAAAATGGAATTTTGGGGGGAAAAGAATGTGGGAATTTTGGTTTAAAAAATGGAATTTTTGGGTTAAAAAATTGTGGGAATTTGGGTAAAAAGTAATGGAATTATTGGGTTAAAAAATGGGATTATTGGGGAAAAAATGTGGGAATTTGGGTAAAAAAATGGAATTTTTGGGGGAAAAAGTGGAATTTTTGGGTGAAAAGAATGTGGGAATTTGGGTTAAAAAATGAGATTTTTGGGAAAAAAACCTGGAATTTTTGGGTAAAAAATGGAATTTTTGGGTTTAAAAAAATGGGATTTTTGGGTTTAAAAAAATGGGATTTTTGGGTTAAAAGAATGTGGAAATTTGGGTTAAAAAAATGGAATTTTGGGGCTAAAAAAGTGGAATTTTTGGGTTAAAAAAGTGGAATTTTTGGGTGAAAAATGGAATTTTTAAATGAAAAGAATGTGGGAAATTGAGGTCTGAACGTGCAGAAATTTGGGTGGAAATTGCGGGAATTTGGGTAAAAATGGGAGGAAAATTTTGGATAAAATTGGGGGAAATGGGAGGAAAAAATTTGGGTCCAAAATGTAAAAAAAAGAAGAAAAAAAATGCAAAAAAACTGGCGCGGGGGCGGGGCTTAGAGAAAAGGGGCGGGGCTTAAAGAAAAGGGGCGGGACTTAAAGAAAAGGGGCGGGGCTTAGAGAAAAGGGGCGGGGCTTCGAGAGAAAAGGGGGCGGGGTCAGCTCAAGCAGCCGCAGCCCCAGGAGGCGCTGAGGGGGAAAAATCAGAAAAATAAAAAAATTAAAAAATTAAAAATAAAAAATAAAAAATTGGATCCGGAAATTTGGGGGGTTTGGAAGCGAAAAAATGAGAGAGGGAATAAAAGGAGAGGGGAAGGTGGAGAGTGTGGAGTGGGAATTTGGGGGGAAAAACGGGGTTTTTGGGGGAAAAAAAATGTGCGAATTTTGTTAAAAAATGGGGGTTTTTGGGTAAAAAATGGAAATTTTGGGTGAAAAGAATGTGGGAATTTGGGTAAAAAAATTTGGAAAATTCGGTTAAAAAAATGGGATTTTTGGGGAAAAAAATGGGATTTTTTGGTTTAAAAAATGGAATTTTTGAGTAAAAAAATGGAATTTTGGGTGAAAAGAATGTGGGAAAATGGGTTAAAAATGGAACTTTTGGGCCAAAAAATTGTGGGAATTTGGGTTAAAAAATGGATTTTTTTGGGAAAAAAAATTGGAATTTTAGGGTGAAAAAAATTTGGGAATTTGTGTAAAAAATATAGAATTTTGGGGTTAAAAAATGGAATTTGTGGGTAAATAGGATTTTTGGGTGAAAAGAATGTGGGAATTTGGGTTTAAAAAATGGAATTTTTGGCTTAAAAAGATCGAATTTTGGGGTAAAAACGTGGGAAATTGGGTAAAAAATGGAATTTTTGAGTAAAAAAATGGGATTTTTGGGTGACAAAAAATGGGATTTTTGGGTGAAAAGAATGTGGGCATTTGGGTCAAAAAAATGGAATTTTTGGATTAAAAAATGGAATTTTTGGGTGAAAAATATGTGGGAATTTGGGTTTAAGAAATGGGACTTTTGGTAAAAAAATGGGAATTTTGGGTGAAAAAAATGCGATTTTTTGGGTAAATAAGTTGGAGTTTTTGGGTTTAAAAAATGAGATTTTTGGGTTAGAAAAGTGGAATTTTTGGGTGAAAAATGGAATTTTTAAATGAAAAGAATGTGGGAAATCGAGGTCTGAAAGTGCAGAAATTTGGGGTTGAAATTGCGAAATTTGGGTAAAAATGGGAGGAAAAAATTTTTGGATAAAATTGGGGGAAATTAGGGAGGAAAAATTTGGGTCCAAAATGTAAAAAAATGCAAAAAAACTGGCGCATGAGGGGGCTTAGAGAAGAGAGCGAGGGCTTAGAGGAAAGGGGCGGGAGCTTAAAGAGAAAGGGGGCGTGGCTTAGAGAAAAGGGCGGGGCTTTAGAGAAAAGGGGCGGGGGTCAGCTCAAGCAGCCGCAGCCTCAGGAGGAGGCTGAGGGGAAAAATCAGAAAAATAAAAAATTAAAAAAATTAAAAATAAAACAAAAATTGGATCCGGAAATTTGGGGGGTTTGGAAGCGAAAAAATGAGCGAGGGAATAAAAGGAGAGGGGAAGGTGGAGAGTGTGGAGTGGGAATTTGGGGGGAAAAATGGGGTTTTTGGGAAAAAATGGGATTTTTGGGTGAAAAAAAATGGAATTTTTGGGTGAAAAGGATGTGGGAATTTGGGTTTTCAAAAAATGGGATTTTTGGGTTTAAAAATGGGATTTTTGGTAAGGGATTTTTGGGTTTAAAAAATGGGATTTTTGGGTTTAAAAAATGGGATTTTTGAGTGAAAAGAATGTGGGAATTTGGGTTTAAAAAATTCGAATTTTGGGTCCCAAAATCTGCCCCAGAGATCCCAAACCCGCCCCACACATTTTCTGCCCCACAGATTTCCTTGCCCAAAACCTGACCCCGTTCCTGCCCCATTCCTGCCCCACAGATTCTTTGCCCCACAGAATTTCTGCCCCATAGATTTCACCCTGTTCTGCCCCCATAGACTGATCCCATTTCTGCCCCACAGATTCTCTGCCCCACAGATTCTGACCCCATCCCTGCCCCATAGATTTTCCTGCCCCATAGATTCCCTGACCCCATTTCTGCCCCCATAGATTCTGTCCCCCATTCCTGCCCCACACATTGAATCCATTTCTGCCCACAGATTCTGATCCCATTCCTGCCCCACAGATTTTCCTGCCCACAGATTCTCTGCCCTACAGATTTCCTGACTTATTTCTGCCCCATAGATTTTCCTGCCCCACAGATTTTGACCCCATCCCTGCCCCACAGATCCCAATTCCTGCCCCACACATTCCTGCCCCACAGAATTCCTGACCCTATTTCTGCCCCATAGATTTCCTGACCCCATTTCCTGCCCCACAGATTCTGATTCCATTTCTCCCCCACAGATTTCCTCTGCCCCACAGATTTTCCTGCCCCATAGATTCCCTGACTCTATTTCTGCCCCATAGATTCTGACCCCATTTCCTGCCCCACATTTTGAATCCATTCCTGCCCCCACACATTTTCTGCCCCACAGATTTTGATCCCATTTCTGCCCCATAGATTTTCTGCCCCACAGAATTTCTGCCCCTCACATTTCCTGACCCTATTTCTGCCCCAGAGATTCTTTCTGCCCCATAGATTGGACCCCCATTCCTGCCCCACAGGATTTTTCCTGCCCCACAGATTTTGACCCCATTTCTGCCCCACAGATCCCAATTCCTGCCCCACACATTCCTGCCCCACAGATTTCCTGGCCCCATTCCTGCCCCACAGATTCTGATTCCATTTTTCCCCTACAGATTTTCCTGCCCCACAGATTTCCTGACCTTATTTCTGCCCCATAGATTCTGTCCCCATTCCTGCCCCACACACATTGGATCCATTCCTGCCCCACAGATTTTCTCCTGCCCCATAGATTTCTCTGACCCTATTTCTGCCCCACAGATTCTGATCCCGCCTCCTGCCCCACAGATTGAATCCCATTCCTGCCCCATAGATTCTGACCTTATTTCCTGCCCCACAGATTTTCCTGCCCCCATAGACTGATCCCATTCCTGCCCCACACATTTTCTGCCCCACAGATTCTGATTCCCATTTCTACCCCACACATTTTCCTGCCCTATATTCTGGTCCCTGTTCCTGCCCCACAGATTCTCTGCCCCACAGATTTTCCTGCCCTACAGACTGATCAGAGTCCTGCCCCACACATTTTCTGCCCCATAGATTGACCCCATTTCTACCCCACAGATTTTCCTGCCCCATAGATTCTGGTCCCTGTTCCTGCCCCATAGATTCTGACCCCATTTCTGCCCCACAGATCCCATTCCTGCCCCACACATTCCTGCCCCACAGATTTCCTACCCCAGAATCTGACCCCATTCCTGCCCCATAGATTCTGATTCCATTCCTGCCCCACAGATCTCCTGACCCCATTCCTGCCCCACAGATTTTCTGCCCCACAGATTCTGATCCCTGTTCCTGCCCCACAGATTTCCTGACCCCATCCCTGCCCCACAGATTCTGTTCCCATTCCTGCCCCACACATTGAATCCACTTGGGAGGAATTTTGGATGAAATTTGGGGAATTTTTTGGGAGGTGAAATTTGGAAATTTTGGGTGAAATTTGAGAATTTGGGCAAAATTGAGGAATTTTGGGGTGAAATTCAAAGATTTTCGGAATTTTTGGGTGAAATTCGGGAATTTTTAAAGAATTTTGGGTTAATTTTTGGGAATTTTGGGTGAAATTTTCGAATTTTTTTGGGAATTTTTGGGTTAATTTTGGGTGAAATTTGGGAATTTTTTGTGAAATTTTGGGTGAAGTTTTGGGCGAAATTTTGGGGAATTTTTGGGGAACTTTGGGAGAATTTTGGAGATTTTTTTTGGGAATTTTGGGTGAAATTTGGGTTTTTCGGGGGGTGAAATTTGGAAATTTTGGGCAAAATTGAGGAATTTTTGGGGAACGTTTGGGTGAAATTTTGAGGATTTTTGGGGAATTTTTGGTTAATTTTTGGTGAAATTTGGGAATTTTGGAGAATTTTGGATAAATTTTGTGGAATTTTGGGCAAAAGTTGGAATTTTTTAAAAAGAAATTTGGGTGTTTTGCGGAATTTTTGGATAAAATTTGTGAAATTTTGGGAGTTTTTGGGTGGAATTTGGGAATTGTTTGGGAATTTTGGAGTAAATTTTGGGGTTTTTTTGTAATTTTGGGGAATTTTCGGTGAAATTTTCAGATTTTTGAGGAATTTGGGAGATTTTTCGGTTAAATTTGGGAATTTTTGGAGAATTTTGGGAATTTTCGGGGATTTTTTTGGGGAATTTTTGGGGAATTTCGGGTGAAATTTTGGGGATTTTTTTGGGAGTTTTAGGGAAATTTTGGAAAATTCGGGTGAAATTTGGGAATTTTTGTTAAATTTGGGGATTTTGGGGCATATTTGGGTGAAATTTGGGATTTTTGGGGAATTTTCGGTGAAATTTTGGAATTCTTTAAGTAATTTTGGGCGAAATTCGGGAATTTTTAACAAATTTTGGGTGAAATTTTGGGATTTTTTGGGGAATTTTGGGTGAAATTTTGAGAAATTTTTGGGGAAATTTTGCAGAATTTCATGGGGAAATTTTTGGGGTGAAATTTTTGGGGATTTTTGGAAATTTTGGGGATTTTTGAAATTTTGGGAATTTTTGGGGATTTTTTGGGGAATTTTGGGGTGAAATCTGGGGGAATTTTTAGAAGTGAAATTTTTGGAGATATTTTTAGATTTTTGGAAATTTTTGGGAAATTTTTTGGGGGAATTTTGGGGAAATTTTTGTGAAATTTTGGGTGAAATTTGGGAATTTTTTAGAAATTTTTGGGGAATCTTTTGGGAAATTTTTGGGGAATTTTGGGGAAATTTTTGAATTTTTGGGGAATTTTGAGTGAAATTTTGTGGAATTTTTGGGGAGAATTTTGGGAAATTTTTAGGGTGAATTTTTGGGTGAAATTTTTGTGAATTTTTTGGGAATTTTTTGGGAAATTTTTGGGTGAAATTTGGGGAATTTTGGGAATTTTTGGGTGAAATTTTGGGATTTTTGAGAATTTTGGGTGAAATTTTGAAAATGTTTGGGGTGAAATTTTTGGGAGATTTTTTACATTTGGGAATTTTTTGGGGATTTTTTGGGAATGTTTTGGGTGAAATTTTGGGGGATTTTTTGGGTGAATTTTTTGGGGATTGTTTGGGTGAATTTTGGGGATTTGGGGCCCCCTCGCCCGCTGCCCAGGCCCCGCCCTCCGGAAGAAGCCACGCCCCTTTTCCTCCAGCCCCGCCTTTATTGGCCGCCGGTGACGTCATCCAGCAGCCGCCCCCAAGATGGCGGCGTGGGCGGGGTCCAGCCAGGCCACGCCCACCCCGGAAGCGCGGGCTCGGCCCTCGCCCCATCGCCCTGCAGCAGCGCGAGCAGCGATTGGCCGAGCGCTGGGGGCGGGGCCGCGGCGGGAAGTGACGTCAGAGCGCGGGAAACGAGACGGAACATCACAAACGCTCCCAAAATTCCTCCCAAAATTCCCCAAATTTCCCAAAAATTCTACAAAAATTTTCCCCAAAATTCCCAAAATTTTCCCCAAATTTTCCCAAAATTTCCCAAATTTTCCCAATTTTCCCCAAAATTCCCTCAAAAGTTTCCCAAAAATTCCCCAAAATTCCCCCCAGTCTCCCTTAAATCTCTCCCGAAATTCTCCAAAAATTCCCAAAATTTTCCCCAATTTTCCCCCAAAATTCCCAAAATATTCCCCCAAAATCCCCAAAATTTCCCCCAAATTTTCCCAAAATTCCCCAAATTCTCCCAAATTTCACCCAAATTTTCCCAGATGTTTTCCCCAAAACCCCAAAATCTCAAATTTTCACCCCAAAATTCCCCAAATTTCCCCAAAATTCCACCCAAAAATCTCCAAAATTTCCCCAAATTTGCCCCAAAATTTCCCAATTTTTCCCCAATTTTTCCCAAAATTTCCCCAAATTCCCCCAAAATTCCCAAAATTCCCCCAAACTTTTCCCCAAATTTTCCCAAAAATTCCCCAAAATTCCCCCCAGTCTCCTTTAAATTTCTTCTGAAATTCTCCAAAAATTTCCAAAATTTTCCCCAATTTCTTTTGATTTTTCTTAAATTTTCCAAAATTTCCCCCAAAATCCCCAAATTTCCCAAAATTCCCCAAATATTCCTTAAAAATCCCCCAAATTTTTAAAGATTTTTTCCAAAATTACCAAAATTTCCCCCAAAATTTCCCCAAAAATTTCCAAATTTTCCCCAAATTTCTCCTCCAATTTTCTTAAATTTTCCCCAAAATCCCAAAAAAATCTCAAATTTTCACCCCAAATTTTTTGCGGGATTTTTGGGTTAAATTTGTGAATTTTGGGTAAAATGTGGGGAATATTTGAGTTGTTTGTGAAATTTGGGAATTTTTGGTAAATTTTGGGTGAAATTTGGGATTCTTTGGAGGATTTTGGTGAATTTTTGTGAAATTTTGGGTGAATTTTTGGGAATTTGGGTGAAATTTGGAAGTTGTAAATAAATCTTTGGGTGGAATTTCGGAAAATTTGAATGAAATTAGGAAATTTTGGGGGGTGAAATTTGGAAAATTTTGGGCGAAAGTTGTGATTTTTGGTAAAATTTGGAAGATTTTGGGGAAATTTGGGATTTTTGAGAATTTTTCGGTGAAATTTTGGAATTCTTTGGGTAATTTTGGGGGAAATTCGGGAATTTTTAACAATTTTTGGGTGAAATTTTGGGGTTTTTTGGAAGGAATTTTGGGTGAAATTTTAAGAATTTTTTTTGGGAATTTTGGGTGAAAGTTCGGAATTTTTGTGGGAATTTTTAGGGAATTTTGGGTGAAATTTTGGGATTTTTTTGGGAATTTTGGATAAAATTTGGGGAATTTTGAGAATTTTGGGTGAAATTTGGAATTTTGGGGGAATTTTTTGTGAAATTTGGGAGTGTTTGGGTGAAATTGTTGGCGATTTTTTTAAATTTGGGAATTTTTGGGGATTTTTTGGGTAATTTTGGGGCAATTTTGGGGGAATTTTGGAATGAAATTTGGGGATTTTTTAGAAATTTTTGGGAAATTTTTGGGTGAAACTTTGGGATTTTTTTGGGAATTTTGGGGGAAATTTTTGAAATTTTTGGGGAAATTTTGGGGAATTTTGGGTGAAATTTGGGAATTTTTTAGAAATTTTTTGGGAATTTTTGGCTGAAATTTTTGGAATTTTTGGGGGAATTTTGGGGGAAATTTTGAGGAATTTTTTGGGAATTTCGAAGAATTTTGGGAATTTTTGGGAATTTTGGGCAAAATTTTGCGTGAAATTTTGCGGAATTTTGGAATTTTTTTGGAAATTTTGGTTAAATTTGGGGAATTATGGGAATTTTTGAATGAAATTTGGGATTTTTGGAGAATTTTGGGTGAAATTTAAAAATGTTTGGGTGAAATTTTGGAGATTTTTTTACATTTGGGAATTTTTTTGGATTTTTTGGGAATGTTTGGGTGAAATTTTGGGATTTTTTTCGGATTTTTTGGGGATTGTTTGGGGTGAATTTGGGGGATTTGGGGCCCCGCCCCCGCCGCTGCCCAGGCCCCGCCCCCCCGGAAGAAGCCACGCCCCTTTTCCTCCAGCCCCGCCTTTATTGGCCAGGTGACGTCATCAGCAGCCCCCCAAGATGGCGGCGTGGGCGAGGGTCCAGCCAGGCCACGCCCACCCGGAAGCGCCGGGGCTCGCGCCGCCCATCGCCTGCAGCAGCTGAGCAGCGATTGGTCGAAGCCAGCCAGCGGGCCAAGCGGAAAGTGACGTCAGAGCCTTGAAAGCGAGGCGGAACATCACTAAACGCGCTCCCAAATTCTCAAAATTCTCCCAAATTTTCCCAAAAATTCTACAAATTCCCCAAAATTCAAATTTTCTCAAAAATTCTAAATATTCCCCCAAAATTCCCCAAATTTTTCCCCAAAATTCCCCCAAAATTCCTCCCAAAAATTTTCCTCCCCAAAATTCTCCCAAAAATTCCCCCAGTTTCCCCTAAATTTTCCAAATTTTCTCCCCAAATTTTCACCCCAAATTACCCTAAATTCCCCAAATTCCCCAAAATCTCATGATTCCACCCCAAAATCTCCAAAATTTTCCCCAAAATTCCCCAAGATTCCCCCAAAATTTTCCCAAATTTCCCCAGATTTCCCAAAAAATCCCCCAATTTTTCCCTAGATTCTTCCCCAAATTCCTCCAAAAATTTCTCCAAATTTCCCCCAAAATTTTCCCAAATTTCCCCCAAATTTTTCCTCCAAACCCCAAAAAATCTCAAATTTTTACCCCAAATTTCTTGGGAATTTTTGGAAAAAGGATTTGGTACAGAGTGATTTCAGGGTGAGAACCCACGAGAATTTTGAAAGTACAATGAAATTTAAGGGTGTTGGAGTGGGGTGGCTGATTTTTTAAAGAGTTTCGAATTTTTTGGGATGAGAATCTTGAAATTTTTAGGGAGGCTGAGATTGAATAATTTAGGATTTTTGGGGAATTTTGGGTCGAAATCTGGAATTTTTAAGAAATTTTATTGAAATTTTTTGGGGTGAAATTTTTGATTTTTTAAAGGTGGGAAAAGTGCGGGTGAGAGTTTTAGAATTTTTTGGGGAATTTTTGTGAGGAATTCTGGTAGAAGTTTGGAGTAGCTTTGGGGATTTTTGGGGAAATTTTGGGTGAAATTTGAGAAATTTTGGGAAATTTTGGGTGAGATTTGGGAAATTTTTTGGTTAATTTTGGGTGGAATTTGGGAATTTTTTAGAAATCTTTGGGGAACTGTGGGTGAAACTTTTGGGATATTTTGGGGAATTTTGGGGGAAATTTTGGGTGAAATTTTGGGAATTTTTGTGAAATTTTTTGGGAATTTTTGGGTTAAGTTTGGGTGAAATTTGAAATTTTTGTGGAATTTTGGGTGAAATTTTTGGAAATTTTTGGGGAATTTTGGGGGAAATTTCGGTGAATTTCTGGGGGAATTTTTGGGATTTTTTTGGGAATTTTGGAGGAAATTCTGGGGAATTTTTTAGGAATTTTTGGGTTAATTTTGGGTAATTTTTAGGGAATTTTGGGTGAAATTTTGGGGGAAATTTGGGAATTTTTTGGGGAAATTTGGGTGAAATTTTTGGGAAATTTTTTGGGATTTTTTGGGAATTTTTGGGTGAAATTTTGGGATATTTTGGGTGAATTTTTGGGGATTGTTTGGGTGAATTTGGGGGTTGGGGCCCCGCCCTCGCTGAGCCCCGCCCCCGGAAGAAACCCGCCGCCTCCTCCAACCCCGCCTTTATTGGCCGCCCGGTGGCGTCATCCAGCAGCCGCCCAAGATGGCAGCGTGGGCGATCCAGCCAGGCCACGCCCACCCCGGAAACGCCGCTCGGCCGCCATCGCCCACAGCAGCATCGAGGCAGCCATTGCCCGAGACACCCGCGCAAGCCGCGGCATGGAAAGTGGCGTCAGGCCTTGAGGAAGCCGAGGCGGAACAGCACAAAGCGGCTCCCAAAAATTCCCCAAAAGTCTCCCAGAATCCCAAAACTCCCAAAAGATTCAAAGAGTCCCAAAATTCCCCAAAACGAAAATCCCCAAAATTCCCAAAATCCACCAAAGATCTAAATTTTCCCCATTTTCCCCAAAGGGTACTCGGATTTTCCCCAAAATTCGAGTTCTTCAAAGGTCCCAAAATTCCAAAGATTCACGGAAATTCCTCCCATAGGGTCCCAAAGATTCTAAAGATTCCTCAAAGATTCCTCTGATTTCCCCAAGGATTCAAATTTTCCCAAAAGTTCACAAAGTTTCACAGTCTCCTTAAAGTTTCTCGAGATTCTCCAAAGGGATTCAAAGGATTTTCTACTGATTTTTTAAAGATTTTTCCTAGGATTTTTGAAGGATTCCCGAGAGATCCCCAAGGATTTTTCCCAAAGATTTTTCCCAGGGATTCAAGGATTTCCCCAAAGGATTTTTCTCCCACAGGAATTTCCAGATCTTCCTGGAGATTTCCCCCAGTTTTTCGAAAGATTTTAGATCCCCAAATTTAAAGATCTCAAGATTTTACTGCTAGGTGTTGGGAGTTTTTGAAAGGTTTGCCAGTCTTGAAGAATTTTGGGATTTGGGTTGACATTTGGGAAGTTTTGAAGAGATTTTGGTAAAATTTTTCGGATTTTCAATAAAGGTGAAAGGGAATTTTTGGGGATGTTTGGGGACTTTTTGGGAATTTTTGGACCATGGGATTTTAGGAGTGAAATTGTGGAGGAATTTTTGGGTAAAATTTGGGTTTTGGAAAATTTTTGGATAAAATTTGTGAAATCTACTCGAAATTTTTTGGGTGGAATTTAGAAATTTTTTGGGGAATTTTTTGTGAGCTAGATTGAATTTTTGGGATTTTGGGAATTTTTGATTTTGTGAAATTTTTGTGAGGGTACAGGGATTTTTCGGAAATTTTGGGAAAAATTTGGGGAATTTTGGGCGTGTTTGGGTGAAATTTTATGAAGATAAATTTGGAATTTTTGGATGCAGGGGAATTTTTGGGGGTTGTGGTGTGAAATTTTTGGGGGTGAAATCTGGGAGATTTTTAGAAATTTTTTAGAAATTTTTAGATTTGAAATTTTGGGATTTTTTGGAATTTTGGGGGAAATTTTGGAATTTTTAGAATTTGTTTGGAATTTTTTGAAATTTTTGAGTTTTTAGAGAGTTTGGGGGAAATTTAGAATTTTTGTGGAAAAAAATTTGGGGAAATTTTGAAATTTGGGGAAAAATTGGGGAAGAATTGGGGAAAAATTGGATTTTTGGGACTGGATTTTGGGGGATTTTTGGCATGATTTGAAATTTTTTAATTTGGAAATTTGGGGAATTTTGGGGGACTTGGGGGAAATTTTTGGGGAGAATTTGGAAGTTTTAGGGGGATTGGAATTTTTGGGGGAATTTTGCTTTTTGGGGAATTTTTTGGGGTTTATTTGGGAAATTTTGTTTTGGGAGATTTTGGGGATTTTTTGAGCAATTTGGGGGAGAGAAAATTTTGGGGGAGAATTTGGGAGTTTTGAGAAAAAATTGAGGGAAAAATTAGTGGTTTCTGATTTTGTTTTGGGGAGGTATTTTTGCCCAGTTATTTGGGAATTTTTGGGGAATTTTTGAAGGAATTTTGGGGGGATTTTGGGAAAAAAATTCGGAAATTTTGGGGGAGAATTTGAGGGAAAATCCTGGAAAATTGGATACCCCGGAATTATTTTGGTTTTAGGGGGATTTTTTGGGAAATTTTTGAAATTTTTTAGGGGAGTTTGGGAGAGAGTTTTGAAATTTTGGGGGATTTTAGGAAAAAAATTTGGAAATTTTGGGGAGAGATGGAGGGAGAATTTGAGGTAGTGGGAGAAAAATTGGATTTTTGAGAGAATTTTCTGGGGATTTTTGGCATAATTTGAGAATTTTTTTTTTTATTTTGGTTGAGAATTTTGGGGGATTTTGGGAAAAAATGTTCTGGGGGGAAATTTTTGGGGAAATTTGGGGAAAATTTGGGGAAAAATTGGATTTTTGGGGCTGATTTTGGGCATTTTTGGGTGAATTTTGGGGATAAATATTTGAAAATTTTGGAATTTTTTTGGGTGAATTTTGGGTGAATTTTGGGGTTAAATATTTTAGAATTCCGGGGTTTTTTTAGGTGAATTTTGGGCTTGAATTTTTCTAAATTTTGGGGGTTTTTTGGGTGAATTTTGGGAGTAAATATTGGAAAATTTTGGGATTTTTTTGGGTGAATTTTGGGTGAATTTTGGGGATAAATATTTGTAAATTTTGGGGTTTTTTGGGGATTTTTTGGGTGAATTTGGGAATAAATATTTCAAAATTCTGGGATTTTTTGGGTGAATTTTTGGTGAATTTTGGGGATGAATATTTCAAAATTTTGGGTTATTTTGGGGTGAATTTTGGGTGAATTTTGGGCATTTTTGGGTGAATTTTGGGAATAAATATTTCCAAAATCTGGGAATTTTTTGGGTGAATTTTGGGCATTTTTAGGTGAACTTTGTGCTTGAATTTTTGTGAATTTTGGGGTTTTTTTGGGTGAATTTTGGGGGTAAATATTAGAAATTTTTGGGTATTTTTGGGTGAATTTTGGGAATAAATATTTCAAAATTTTGGGATTTTTTTGGGTGAATTTTGGGTGAATTTTGGGGATGAATGTTTCAAAATTCTGGGATTTTTTGGGGTGAATTTTGGGTGAATTTTGGGCATTTTTGGGTGAATTTTGGGGATAAATATTTGAAAATTTTGGGATTTATTTGGGTGAATTTTGGGCATTTTTGGGTGAATTTTGGGGATAAATATTTCAAAATTCTGGGATTTTTTTGGGTGAAGTTTTGGGCATTTTTTGGTGGATTTTGGGCTTGAATTTTTGTAAATGTTGGGATTTTTTTGGGTGAATTTTGGGGATAAATATTTGAAAATTTTCGGATTTATTTGGGTGATTTTTAGGTGAATTTTGGGGTTAAATATTATAAAATTCCGGGAGTTTTTGGGTGAATTTTGTGATTTTTTCGGTGAATTTTGTGCTTGGATTTTTGTTAGTTTTGGGATTTTTTAGGTAAAGTTTTTAGATGAGTATTTGAAAATTTTGGTATTTTTTGGGTGAATTTTGGGGATGAATATTTGAAAATTTTGGGATTTTTTGGGTGAATTTTAGGTGAATTTTGGGGATAAATATTTGTAAATTTTGGGATTTTTTTGGGTGAATTTTGGGAATAAATATTTGAAAATTTTGGGATTCATTTGGGTGAATTTTGGGTGAATTTTGGGGATAAATATTTCAAAATTCTGGGATTTTTTGGGTGAATTTTGGGCATTTTTGGGTGAATTTTGTGCTTGAATTTTTGTAAATTTTGGGATTTTTTGGGTGAATTTTGGGGATAAATATTTGTAAATTTTGGGGATTTTTTGGGGATTTTTTGGGTGAAGTTTGGGGATAAATATTTCAAAATGTTGGGATTTTTTTGGGTGAATTTTAGGTGAATTTTGGGGATAAGTATTTCAAAATTTTTGGGATTTTTTGGGCGAAATTTTGGGAATTTTTGGGTGAATTTTGGGAAAAAATATTTGAAAATGTTGGGATTTTTTTGGGTGAATTTTGGGCATTTTTGGGTGAATTTTGGGAATAAATATTTCAAAATTCTGGGATTTTTTTGGGTGAATTTTGGGCATTTTTGGGTGAATTTTGTGCTTGAATTTTTGTGAATTTTGGGATTTTTTAGGTAAATTTTGGCGATAAATATTAGAAACTTTTGAGTATTTTTGGGTGAATTTTGGGTGAATTTTGGGGATAAATATTTTAAAATTCTGGATTTTTTTTGGGTGAACTTGAGGTATTTTTAGCTAAATTTTGGGGCTAAGTATTTCAAAATTATGGGATTTATTTGGGTGAATTTTGGGAATAAATATTTGAAAATTTTGGGTATTTTTAGGTGAATTTTGAGGGTAAATTTTTCTAAATTTTTGGGTATCTTTAGGTAAATTTTAGGTAAATTTTATGCAATTTTAATGTAATTTTTATGTAAATTTTATGTACATTCTATGTAAATTTTATGTAAATTTTATGTAAATTTTTATGGTTTTTTGGTATCAATTTTTTGTGATTTTTTTACCTAAAACATTTTTTTTAATTTCGTTTTTTTCCTAAACTTTTTTTATTTTTATTTTTTATTTTTAAGATTTTTCATTTTGGGTATCTTTATGTAAATTTTATGTAAATTTTTAGGATTTTTGGTGTCAATGCGATTTTTTTTACCTAAAACACTAGAACTATAATTTTTTGAAATTTATTTTATTTTTAATTTTGTTTTATTTTTTATTTTTCCCTCCCCCCCCCAGCTCGACTTCCACCATGGCCTCCTGGCCCCTCCCCCACCTCCCCCACCTTTCCCCACGAGGCGTGGCCCTCCTCCTCCCTCCCCTCCCCATCCTCATTCCAACCCCCTCCCCTGCCTTGCGCGTCACGCCAACGCACGAGTGGAGCCCTGGCAGTGGGAGGCTGATGGCTTGAGGAACGTCCCATGAGGCTGAAGTAGCGGGAACAGCGCAGTGGGACCGGGGCAAGAGCCCCGCCCCTTCCGGACACGCCAGAGTGGGGCCACCTCCAGACACAGCCGAGGCCGCCAGGACACACGCCCCAGAAGGGTGTGCGGGAGAAAAGCAGAGGCCAAAGGGAGGCCAGCCAGGCCGGAGAGGAAAAGGTGAGGAAAGGGTTAAAAATCGATTAATTGGTTAGTGGTGATAATGGGGGAGGCCCGAGGGCTTGGAGAGGGAGCTTAAGGGAGTGTGGGAGGGATTAAAAGAAGGAGGGGCAGGGCTTAAAATAATAGGGAGGGGGCTTAAGGGCTGTGGGGAGGGGCTTGGAGGGGGAGGGGCTTAAGAGCGTTGGGAGGGGATTAAAATGAGGGGGAGGGGGCTTGGAGGCTGAGAGGCTTAAAAAGGAGGGAGGGTTTGATGGGTGTGGGGCCCGGGAGGGCTTAAAAGAGGGGTGGGAGAGGGGCTTAAGGGGGTGTGGTGAGGGCTTAAAAAGGAGGGAGGGGCTTAAGGGATGTGGGAGGGATTAAAAAGGGAGTGGGAGGGGGCTTGGAGGGGGGGGAGGGGCATAAGGGAGGAGGGTTTGAAACTAGTGGGAGGGGGCTTGGGAGGCAGTGGGAGGGGCTTAAGGTGGAGGGAGGGCTTCAAAGGCGAGGGGGAGGGTTTAAAGAAAGTGAAAGGAGGGGCTTAAAAAAGAAAGTGGGAGAAAGCAAGAAGTGGAGGGAGGGGCTTAAAGAGGGTGTGGGAGTGGCTTGCAAAAAGGAGGGGGGGAGGGGGCTGGGAGGGGGGAGGGGCTTCCTGGAGGGGGGGTTTAAAAAAAAAGTGGGAGGGCTTCGAGCAGAGTGGGAGGGAGCTTAAAGGGGGAGGAGGGGCTTAAACGGTGTGGGTGGGGCTGAAAGGAGGGGCTTAAAGGGGGGCTTAATGGGAGGGGCTTGGAGGGAGGGGCTTAAAAATGGGAGGGGCTTGGAAGAAAGTGGGAGGGGTTTTTAAAGTGGGAGGGAGAAGGCAAAGGGGAGGGAGGAGCTTAAGAACAGTGGGAGGGGGCTTAAAATGAGTTAAATGGGCTAGGAAAAGTGGGAGGGAGCTTCAAGGAGAGGGGGAGGGGCTTAAATTACAATGGGAGGGGCTTCAAAGGGAGAAGGGGAGTGGCTTAATAAAAAGTGGTCTAATGGTCTTATATAGAGGTGGGGGCTTAAAGGGAGGGGCTTAAAAGGGGCAGTAGGGAGGGACTTGGGGGTTTTAATAGGAGTGGGAGGGCTTAAGAAGAGTGGGAGGGGCTTAGATGGAAAGGGGAAGGGCCTGATGTTCTCATGTGTGAGTGGGAGGAGCTTAAGTGGAGTGGGAGGAGCTTAAGTGGAGTGGGAGGATTAAAGGGTGTGGGAGGGGCTTAAATGGGAGTGGGTGTGGCTTAGAGGGAGACTGGGAGGGGCTTAAAGAGGAATGGGAGGAGCTTGAAGGGGAGTGGGAGGGGCCTGATGTTCCTGTATGTGAAGTGGGCTAGGGGCTTAAAGGAGAATGGGCGGGGCTTGGGTGATTTTATGTAGGGTGGGAGGGAAGCGAAAAGGAGGGAGGGGGGCTTAAAGGAGAGTGGGAGGGGGCTTAAATGACAATGGTAGGGACTTATGGGGAGGGTTTAATGGAAAGTGGGAGGAGCTTAAAGGAAGTGGGAGGGACTTAAATGACAATGGGAGGGGCTTAGGGTGTGTGGGAGGGGGGTTAAAAGGGGGGAGTGGGAGGGAGCCTTCAATGAGAGTGGGAGGGGCTTAAAATGGGAAGCTGTGATTTGCTAGAAAGGGAGTGGCCTAATGTTCTTACATAGGAGTGGGAGGGGCTTGAAGGGCAGTGGGAGGGGGCTTGGGTGGGAAGGGGAGGGGCTTAGTTTTTTATCTATGGCTGGGAGGGGGCTTAAAGGGGGGGTGGGAGGGGCTTAAAAGGGGATGGGAGGGGGCTTAAAATAGGAGTGGGAGGGCTTAAAGGGAAGGCGGGAGGGTTTCAAAGAGAAGTGAAGTGGGTTAAGGGAATTGGGTTAAAGAGTGGGAGGGGGCTTAAATGGAAGTGGGGCGGGGCTTAAAAAGAAAGGGAGGGGCTTGGAAAGAGAGTGGGGCGTGGTTTTAATGGGGAGGCGGGGCTTGAAGGGGGCTTGAAAGAGTGAGCTGAGGGCTTAAAGGGGATGGGCGGAGCTTCAAGGGAGAGTGGGAGGGGCTTAAAGGAAAGTGGGAGGGGCTTAAAGGAAAGTGGGAGGGGCTTAAGGTTTTTTTATATGAGTGGAGTTTTTTTTTTTTTCTTTTTAACCCAAATTTTAACCCAAAAAAATCTCAAATTTCATCCCAAAAAAACCTTCAAATTTCATCCCAAAAAATCCCAATTTTTTTCCCCCCAAATTCCGAATTTCCCCAAAATTTTTGATTTTTCACCCAAATTTTTTTCCTTAAAACTCCAAAATTTTTTTTTCCTTTTTAACCAAATTTTAACCCCAAAAAAATTTCAAATTTCATCCCAAAAAAAATCTCAATTTTTCCTCCTCCAAACTCCGAATTTACCCAAAATTTTTGATTTTTGACCTGAATTTTTTTCCTTAAAATTCCAAAATTTTAAGCTTTTTAACCCAAAAAAAATCTCAAGTTTTATCCCAAAAAATCTCAATTTTATTTCCCCCCCAAAACTCCGAATTTCCCCAAAATTTTTGATTTTTTACCCAAATTTTTTTCCTTAAAACTCCAAAATTTTTTTTTCCCTTTTAACCCAAATTTTATCCCAAAAAAAATTTCAAATTTTTCCCAAAAAAATCTCAATTTTTTTTCCCCCCAAACTCCAAATGAACCCAAAATTTTTGATTTTTCACCCAAATTTTTTTCCTTAAAACTCCAAAATTTTAAACTTTTTAACCCCCAAAAAAATCTCAAATTTTATCCCAAAAAAAATCTCAATTTTTTTTCTCCAAACTCCAAATTTACCCAAAATTTTTGGTTTTTCACCCAAATTTTTTTTCTTAAAACGCCAAAAAAATTTTTTTCTTTTTAACCAAATTTTATCCCAAAAGAAATCTCAAATTTCATCCCAAAAAAATCTCAATTTTATTTCCCCCCAAACTCCAAATTTCCCCAAAATTTTTGATTTTTCACCCAAATTTCTTTCCTTAAAACCAAGTTTTTTTTTCCTTTTTAACCAAAAATTCTCAATTTTTATCCCAAAAAAATCTGAATTTTTTTCCCCCCAAAACTCCAAATTTACCCAAAATTTTTGATTTTTCACCCAAATTTTTTTTTATTAAAACTCCAAAATTTTAAACTTTTTAACCCAAAAAAAATCTCAAATTTTATCCCAAAAAAAAATCTGAATTTTTTTTTCCTCCAAACTCCAAATTTCCCCCAAATTTTTGATTTTTCACCCAAACTTTTTTTCTTTAAAACTCCAAAATTTTTTTTCCTTTTTAACTCAAATTTTATCCCAAAAAAAATCTCAAATTTTAACCCAAAAAATTCCAAATTTCAACCCAAAAAAAAATCTGAATTTTTTTTTCCTCCAAACTCCAAATTTCCCCAAAATTTTTGATTTTTCACCCAAATTTCTTTCCTTAAAACTCCAAAAATTTTTTTTTCCTTTTAAACCCAAATTTTAACTTAAAAAAAATTTCAAATTTCTTCCCAAAAAAACCTCAATTTTATTTCTCCAAAAATCCGAATTTACCCAAAATTTTTAATTTTTCACCCAAATTTTTTTTCTTGAAACTCCAAAATTTTAAATTTTTTAACTCCCAAAAAAACCTCAAATTTCATCCCAAAAAAAATCTCAATTTTTTTCCCTCTAAAACTCCAAATTTCCCCAAAATTTTTAATTTTTCACCCAAATTTTTTTTCTTAAAACGCCAAAAAAATTTTTTTCTTTTTAACCAAATTTTATCCCAAAAAAATCTCAAATTTCATCCCAAAAAAATCTCAATTTTATTTCCCCCCAAACTCCAAATTTCCCCAAAAATTTTGATATTTTTCACCCAATTTTTTTTTCTTAAAGCTTTAAATTTTTTTTTTCCTTTTTAACCCAAAAAAACCTCAAATTTCATCCCAAAAAAAATTCCAATTTTATTTCCCCCCAAACTCCAAATTTCCCCAAAATTTTTGAATTTTCACCCAAATTTTTTTCCTTAAAACTCCAAAATTTTTTTTCTTTTTTTAACCAAATTTTATCCCAAAAAAAACCTCAACTTTTTCCCCCTAACTCCAAATTTCCCCAAAATTTTTCATTTTTCACCCCAATTTTTTTTGTTTTTAAACTCATTTCAAACTTTTTTTAATTTTCAACCAAAATTCGCAGATTTCAACCCAAATTTTAATTTTTAAAATTTTTTTTGGACAGAAAAACCACCCGAGGAACCTCCGGCCAAACTTTTGGATGATTTGTTCCGAAAAACCAAAACGGCGCCGTGCATCTATTGGCTGCCCCTGAGCGACGCCCAGGTGGGCGGGGCCGCCTCATTTGCATAATTTTGGGGGGTTTGGGGGGGGGGGCCGAAAAATTTGGGTGGAAATTTGGGGGTTTTGGGGAAAAAAAATGGAAAATTTTAGAGGAAAAATGGGGATTTTAGGGGAAAAAATGGGAATTTTTGGGGGATTTTTTGGGAAAAATTTTGAATTTTGGGGTGAAAAATGTGAATTTTAGAGGAAAAAATGTGAATTTTTGGGGGATTTTTTGGGAAAAAATTGGGAGTTTTGGGGTGAAAAATGTAAATTTTTGGGGGTGAAAAATGTGAATTTTTGGGCCATTTTTTGGGAAAAATTTGGGGATTTTGGGGTGAAAGTTTGGGTGAAAATTTTTGGATTTTTTGGGAAAAATTGGGGAATTTTGGGGTGAAAAATGTGAATTTTGGGGGGGGAAAAATGTGAATTTTTGGGAGTAGAGTGTGGATTTTTGGGGGGGTTTTAGGGAAAAAATTTGAGGGGTTTTTGGGAGGGTGAAAAAATCTGAATTTTTGGGAGGATTTTTTGAGGAAAAAATTTAGGGAATTTGGAGGTGAAAATTTGGGTGAAAATTTGGGGAATTTGGGCAAAAAAATGTAAATTTTTGGGTGAAAAATATGAATTTTGCAGTGAAAATGTGAATTTTTGGGGGGATTTTTTGGGAAAAATTTTAGGATTTATGGGGGGGAAATTTGGGTGAAAATTTGAGAATTTTGGGGGGAATAATGTAAATTTTGGGGTGAAAAATGTGAATTTTTGGGGTAAATTGGGGATTTTTTGGGAGGTTTTTGGGAAAAATTTGGGAATTTTAGGGTGAAAAACGTGAATTTTGGGGGTTAAAAATGTGAATTTTTGGAGAATTTTTTGGGAAAAATTTGGGGATTTTGGGGGGGAAATTTGGGTGAAAATTTGGGGGTTTTGGGCAAAAAAAATGTAAATTTTCGGTGAAAAATGTGAATTTTGGGGTGAAAAATGTGAGTTTTGGGGGGAAAAATTTGAATTTTTGGGGAATTTTTTTGGGAAAAATTTGGGGATTTTTGGGGTGAAAAATGGGAATTTTGGGGAAGAAAAATGTGAATTTTGGGGTGAAAAATGTGAATTTTTGGGGAAAAAATGTGAATTTTTTGTAGGGATTTTTGGGAAAAAATTTGGAGTTTTGGGGTGAAAAATGTGAATTTTGTGATATGTGAATTTTTGGGGGATTTTTTTGGGGAAAAAATTTGGGGGATTTGGGGGTGAAAGTTTGGGTGAAAATTTGGGAATTTTAGGGTGAAAAAATGGGGTTTTAGGGGGAAAAAATGTGAATTTTTGGAGGATTTTTTGGGAAGAATTTGGGGATTTTTGGGGGTGAAAAATATCTGCAATTTAGGGGGTGAAAAAATGTGAATTTTTGGGGGATTTTTTAGGGAAAAAAATTGGGGATTTTGGGGGAGAAAAATGTGAATTTTGGGGAGAAAAAATAGGGAGAATTTTTGGGGATTTTTAGGGAAAGATTTAGGGGATTTTGGTTGAAAAAATGTGAATTTTGGGGGTGAAAAATGTGAATTTTGGGGATTTTTGGAAAAATTTGGGGATTTTGGGGTGAAAAATGCTTGAATTTTTAGAGGAAAAAATGCATGAATTTTTAGGGGGATTTTTTGGGAAAAATTTGGGATTTTTGGGGTGAAAAATGTGAATTTTAGAGGAAAAAATGTGAATTTTGGGGATTTTTGGGAAAAAATTTGAGAATTTTGGGGGAGAAAATTTGGGTTAAAATTTGGGGATTTTTTGGGGTGAAAAATGTGAATTTTTGAGGGAAAAAATGTGAATTTTTGGGAGTAAAATTAGGGATTTTTAGGAAAATTTGGGGGGAAAATTTGGCTGCCCTGAAAGCGAGGCCTTGGGTGGTGAGGGCCGCCTCATTTACTATAATTTTAGGGGGTTTGGGGGGAGGGGCAGAAAAATTTGGGTGGAAATTTGGGGGTTTTGGGAAAAAAACAGCGGGGGCTTTTAGGGTGGAAAAATGGGGATTTTTGGAAAAAATGGGAATTTTTAGAGGATTTTGGGAAAAATTTGGGGATTTTGGGGGGAAAAGTTTGGGGTGAAAATTTGGGGATTTTTGGGGAAAAAATTTGGGAGTTTAGGGGTGAAAAATGTAAATTTTTGGGGGGTGAAAAAATGTGAATTTTTGGGGGATTTTTGGGAAAAAATTTGGGGATTTTTAGGGTGAAAGTTTGGGTGAAAATTTTTGGATTTTTTGGGAAAAAAATTGGGGGAATTTACAGGGTGAAAAATGTGAATTTTTGGGGGGGTGAAAAATGTGAATTTTTGGGGGATTTTTTGAGGGAAAAATTTAGCAGAGGTTGGGGGGGAAAATTTGGAGTAGAAATTTGGGGGATTTTTAGGAGAAAAATGTGGGTACGAGGGGAAAAAATGTGAATTTTTGGGGGTAAATTAGAGGGATTTTTAGGAAAATTTGGAAAGTGGCTGCCCTGGCTGGCCTTGGAGTGGGAGACCCGCCTCATTGCATAATTTTGGGGGGTTTGGGGGGGAGGGGCGAAAAAATTTGGGGTGGAAATTTGGGATTTGGGGGGAAAAAAATGGAAAATTTTTGGGAGGAAGCAGGGGATTTTAGAGTTTTTAGGAAAAATTTGGGAATTTGAGAGGTGAAAATTTGGGTGAAAATTTGGGGAATTTGGGCAAAAAAAATGTAAATTTTTGGGTGAAAAATATGAATTTTTGAGGGTCGAAAAATGTGAGTTTTGGGGGGAAAAATTTGAATTTTTGGGGAATTTTTTAGGAAAAAATTTGGGGATTTTTGAGGGTGAAAAAATCACGAATTTGGGGGAAAAATTTGAATTTTGGAGGATTTTTGGGAAAAATTTGGGGATTTCGGAGACTTTGGGAGAAAAAGTGGAGGTTTTGGAGTAAAATTTAGAATTTTTGAGGGTGAAAAATGCAGATTTTTAGGATTGAAAAAGTGTGAATTTTTGATTTTTGGGAAAAATTTAGAATTTTTTAGGGTGAAAAAATGTGAATTTTTTCGGATAAATTTAGAGGGGATTTTGGAAAATTTGGGTAAAAATTTTGGGGGTTTTTTAAGAAAAAATTTGAGGATTTTGGGGGAAATGTGAATTTTTGGAGGGAAAATGTAATTTTTGGGGGATTTTTGGGGAAAAATTTGGGAGTTTTGGGGGGAAAGTTTGGGTGAAAATTTGGGAATTTTTAGGCAAAGAAGTGGAAATTTACAGGGTGAAAATTTGGGGATTTTTGGGAGTAGAAATTTGGGGATTTTGGAGTAGAAATTGGGGATTTTTGGGGGTGAAAAATGTGAATTTTGGGGAAAAATGTGAATTTTTGGGGGATTTTTTGGGAAAAAATTGGGGATTTTGGGGAGAAAAAATGTGAATTTTGGGGAGAAAAAATGAGAATTTTTTGGGGATTTTTGGGAAAGATTTGGGGATTTTCGGGTGAAAAATGTGAATTTTGGGGGTGAAAAATGTGAATTTTTGGGGGATTTTTTGGAAAAAATTTGGGGATTTTGGGGTGAAAAATGTGAATTTTAGAGGAAAAAATGTGAATTTTTTGGGGGATTTTTGGGAAAAATTTGGGATTTTTGGGGTGAAAAATGTAAGATTTTTAGAGGGAAAAATGTATGAATTTTGGGGGATTTTTTGGGAAAAATTTACAGGAATTTTGGGGAGAAAGAGGTGGGTTAAAATTTAGGGATTTTTGGGGGTGAAAAATGTGAATTTTTGAGGGAAAAATGTGAATTTTGGGAGTAAGTGTGGGGATTTTTGAGGAAAATTTGGGGGGGGCATTTGGCTGCCCTGGCTGAGGCCCAGGTGGAGCTCGGGGCCGCCTCATTTATAATTTTTGTTTTGGGGGGAGGAAAAATTTGGGTGGAAATTTGGGGGTTTTGGGGGTAAGCCGGGGCTTTTGGGTGGAAAATGATAGAGTTTTGGGGGAAAAAATGGGAATTTTTGATTTTTGGGAAAGAATTTAAGGGGATTTTTGGGGGAAAGTTTGGGTGAAAATTTGGGGATTTTTGGGAAAAAATTTGGGAGTTTTGGGGTGAAAAATGTAAATTTTTGGGGGTGAAAAATGTGAATTTTTGGGGGATTTTTTGGGAAAAATTTGGGGATTTTGGGGTGAAAGTTTGGGTGAAAATTTTGGATTTTTGGAAAAAATTGGGGAATTTTAGGGTGAAAAATGTGAATTTTTGGGGGTGAAAATGTGAATTTTTTGGGGGATTTTTTGGGGAAAAAATTTAGGGGGATTTGGGGGATAGTTGGGAGTAGAAATTTGGGGATTTTTGGGGAGAAAAATGTGAATTTTTGAGGGAAAAAATGTGAATTTTTGGGGTAAATTGGGGATTTTTTAGGAAAATTTGGGGGGGAAAATTTGGCTGCCCCTGAGCGACGCCCAGGTGGGCGGGGCCGCCTCATTTGCATAATTTTGGGGGGTTTGGGGGGGAGGGGCGAAAAATTTGGGTGGAAATTTGGGGGATTTGGGGAAAAAAATGGAAATTTTGGGAGGAAAAACGGGGATTTTGGGGGGATTTTTTGGGAAAAATTTGGGAATTTGGAGGTGAAAATTTGGGTGAAAATTTGGGGAATTTGGGCAAAAAAAATGTAAATTTTTGGGTGAAAAATATGAATTTTGGGGTGAAAAATGTGAGTTTTGGGGGGAAAAATTTGAATTTTTGGGGAATTTTTTTGGGAAAAATTTGGGGATTTTTGGGGTGAAAAATGCGAATTTGGGGGGGAAAAATTTGAATTTTTGGAGGATTTTTTGGGAAAAATTTGGGGATTTCGGGGGGAAAATTTGGGAGAAAAATTGGAGGTTTTTGGAGTAAAAATTTGGGAATTTTGAGGTGAAAAATGCGAATTTTGGGGTGAAAAATGTGAATTTTTGGGGGGATTTTTTGGGAAAAATTTGGGAATTTTGGGGTGAAAAATGTGAATTTTTTCGGATAAATTTGGGGATTTTGGGGGGGAAAATTTGGGTAAAAATTTTGGGGGTTTTTAAGAAAAAATTTGAGAGGATTTTGGGGGAAATGTGAATTTTTTGAGGGGGAAAATGTGAATTTTTGGGGGATTTTTTGGGAAAAATTTGGGGATTTTGGGGGGAAAGTTTGGGTGAAAATTTGGGAATTTTTAGGCAAAGAAGTGGAAATTTTGGGGTGAAAATTTGGGGATTTTTGGAGTAGAAATTTGGGGATTTTTGGAGTAGAAATTGGGGATTTTTGGGGGTGAAAAATGTGAATTTTTGGGGGGAAAAATTTGAATTTTTGGGGTAAATTTGGGATTTTTTGGGAACATTTTCCTCATTTATTTCGGGTTTTTTTTGTGGAAATTTTTGTAGATTTTAGTAGAAGTTTTCCTCAATTGATTAATTAATATTTAATTAACTCTAATTAACTGTAATTAACGCTAATTAACTGCAGCAGAAGCAGGCGGAGCGGGCGGGGAATGGTTGGGAATTCTGGGTCAGTTTTGGGTCAATTTTGAGTAAATTTGGGTAAATTTGGGGTAAATTTTGACTGAATTTTCGGTAAATTTTGGGTCAGTTTTGGGTAAATTTTATGTGAACTTCGGATAAATTTTGGGTAATTTTAGGGTAAATTTTGGCAAATTTTGGGTAAATTTTCGATAAGTTGTGTGTGAACTTTGGATAAATTTTGTGTAAATTTTGAGTAAATTTTGGATGAATTTCGGATAAATTTGGGAGAATTTTGTGTAAATTTTGAGTAAATTTTGGGTAAATTTTGAGTAAATTTTGGCAGAGTTTTGGGTAAATTGTGGATAAATTTTGCATAAATTCTGTGTAAATTTTGGATAAATTTTGGTTGAATTTTGAGTAAATTTTATGTAAATTTTGGGTAAATTTTGGATAATTTTTGTGTGAATATTTTATGAATTTTGAGTGAATTTTGTGTGAATTTTGGGGCTTTTTTGCCACTTTTTTCCGGGTTTTTTGGGGCAATTTTTGGGAATTTCGGTATTAATTGATTAACCAATATTTAATTAACGCTAATTAACGGTAATTAATTGTTTCCAGCTGCAGCAGAAGCAGGCGGAGCGGGCGGGAAATGGTTGGGAATTCTGGGTCAATTTTTTGTAAATTTTGGGTAAATTTTGGATAAATTTTGAGTAAATTTTGGATAAATTTTGAGTAAGTTTTAAGTAAATTTTGGGTAAATTCTGGATAAATTTTGGGTAAATTTGGGTACATTTTTTTTTAATTTTGGGTGAGGTTTTTTTTAACTTTGGGTGAATTTTAGGTAAATTTTGAGTAAATTTTGGGTGAATTTTGGGTAAATTCGGGTAATTTTTTTTTTTTTTTTGGGTGAATTTTTTTTAAATTTTGGGAGAATTTTGGATAAATTTTGTGTAAATTTTTTGTAAATTTTGGGTGAAAAATTCCCTAAAAAACCCATAAAACCACTAAAAAAACCGGGATTTTTTCGGGGTAAAAAACCCCAAATCCCCCAAAGCCCAACCGCCAATAATTTAATCAGACCCTAATTAACGGATTAATTAATTAATTTCAGCTGCAGCAGAAGCAGGTGGAGGGGGCGGGGAAGGGTTGGGAATTTTGGGTCAATTTTGGGGGAATTTTGAGTAAATTTTGTGTGAATTTTGGATAAATCTTGGATAAATCTTGGGTAAATTTTTGGTAAATTTTGAGTAGATTTTGGCAGAATTTTGGGTAAATTTTGGATAAATTTAGGGTAAATTTTGAGTAAATTTTGGCGGAATTTTGTGGAAATTTTGTGTAAATTTTGGTTACATTCTGAGTAAATTTTATGTGAATTTTGGGTAAATTTTGTGTAAATTTGGGGCAAATTTCTCGTGAATTTCGATTTTGATGAATTTTGAGGGGCTTTTGGCGCATTTACTTTTTCCACTGGGGGTTTTTTGGGAATTTCGGTGGGATTTTTCCTGAATTGATTAACCAATATTTAATTAATATTAATTAACGCTAATTAATTGATTCCAGCTGCAGCAGAAGCAGGCGGAGCGGGCGGGGAATGGTTGGGAATTCTGGGTCAATTTTGGGTAAATTTTTGTGAAAATTTTTGCGTGAATTTTGGGTAAATTTTCGAGTAAATTTTGAGTAAATTTTGGATAAATTTAGAAAATTTTTGGTGAAATTTTGGGTAAAAGTTTTGGATAAATTTTAGGGTAAATTTTGGAGTAAATTTTGCATAAATTTGCATAAATATTGGTTAAATTTTTGGTAAATTTTGGATAAGTTGCATGTGAATTTTTGGTTAAATTTTGGGTAAATTTTCTGTGGAAATTTAGGGTAAATTTTGGGTAAATTTCACGTAAATTGTGTGATAAATTTGGGGTGAATTTGTAAAATTTTGGGGTGAATTTGTAAATTTGGGGTAAAATTCGTGTGACTTTTGTGAATTTTGGGGCTTTTTGCCATTTTTGTCCGGGTTTTTGGGGCAATTTTTGGGAATTTCGGTGATTAATTGATTAATCAATATTTAATTAACGCTAATTAACGGTAATTAATTGTTTCCAGCTGCAGCAGAAGCAGGCGGAGCGGGCGGCGCGCGCCCGGGAGCGCGAGCGGCGGCGGCGCGAGCAGGAGGAGGCGGAGCTAAAGCAGCGCGCGGGAGGGGGCGGGGCCAGCGCGGCGGCGGCGGGAGGGGGCGGGGCCAGCGCCGGCCACGCCCACTCCCGCGCGGGGGCGGGGCCCAGGGCGCCCCCTGGCGGCTCCCGGAAGCGCCGCAGCCGCAGCCCCAGGAGGCGCTGAGGGGGGAAAAATCAGAGAAATAAAAAAATTAAAAATAAAAATTAAAAATAAAAGCGAAAAAAATGAGAGAGGGAATAAAAGGAGAGGGGAAGGTGGAGAGTGTGGAGTGGTTATTTGGGGGAAAAATGGGGTTTTTGGGGGTATGTGCGAATTTTGTTAAAAAATGGGATTTTAAGGTTAAAAAAATGGAATTTTGGGGGGAAAAGAATGTGGGAATTTTGGTTTAAAAAATGGAATTTTTGGGTTAAAAAATTGTGGGAATTTGGGTAAAAAGTAATGGAATTATTGGGTTAAAAAATGGGATTATTGGGGAAAAAATGTGGGAATTTGGGTAAAAAAATGGAATTTTTGGGGGAAAAAGTGGAATTTTTGGGTGAAAAGAATGTGGGAATTTGGGTTAAAAAATGGGATTTTTGGGTCAAAAAATGAGATTTTTGGGAAAAAAACCTGGAATTTTTGGGTAAAAAATGGAATTTTTGGGTTTAAAAAAATGGGATTTTTGGGTTTAAAAAAATGGGATTTTTGGGTTAAAAGAATGTGGAAATTTGGGTTAAAATGGAATTTTGGGGCTAAAAAAGTGGAATTTTTGGGTTTAAATAATGGGATTTTTGGATTAAAAAAATGTGGAAATTTGATTATAAAAAAGGAGATTTTTGGGTAAAATTGTGGGAATTTGGGTTAAAAAATGGAATTTTTCGGTTAAAAATTGGAATTATTGGGTTAAAAAAATGGGATTTTTGGGTGGAAAAAATGGAATTTTTTGGGTGAAAAAATTGTGGGAAATTGATTTTACAAAATGGGATTTTTGGGTGAAAAGAATGTGGGAATTTGGGTAAAAAAAATGCGATTTTTTGGGTAAAAAAGTTGGAGTTTTTGAGTTTAAAAAATGGGATTTTTGGGTTAAAAAAGTGGAATTTTTGGGGAAAAAAATGGAATTTTTGCGTGAAAAGAATTTGGGAATTTGGGTAAAAAAATTTGGAAAATTGGTTTAAAAAAATGGGATTTTTGGGGAAAAAAATGGGATTTTTGGGGAAAAAATGGGATTTTTGGGTGAAAAGAATGTGGGAATTTGGGTTTAAAAATGGGATTTTTGGGTGAAAAGAATGTGGGAATTTGGGTTTAAAAATGGGATTTTTGGGTGAAAAGAATGTGAGATTTTGGGTAAAATGAGATTTTTGGGTTAAAAAATTGAATTTTTGGGTGAAAAATATGTGGGAATTTGGGTTAAAAGTAATGGAATTTTTGGGTTGAAAAATGGGATTATTGGGGAAAAAATGTGGGAATTTAGGGAAAAAAAATGGAATTTTTGGGGAAAAAAATGGAATTTTTGGGGAAAAAAATGGAATTTTTGGGTTAAAAGAATGTGGGAATTTGGGTAAAAAAGTTTGGAAAATTGGGTTAAAAAATGGGACTTTTGGAGAAAAAAAATGGGATTTTTGGGTGAAAAGAATGTGGGAATTTGGGTTAAAAAATGGGGGTTTTGGTAAAAAAAAAGGAATTTTTGGGTGGAAAAAATGGAAATTTTGGGGGAAAAAATGGAATTTTGGGTGAAAAGAATGTGGGAAAATGGGTTAAAAAAATGGAATTTTTGGGTTAAAGAAATGGCATTTTTAAATCAAAAGAATGTGGGAATTTGGGCGAAAAATGGAATTTTTGGGTAAAAAAATGGAATTTTTGAGCTACAAAAATGGGATTTTTGGGGTAAAAAAATGCAATTTTTGGGTGAAAAAATGGGATTTTAAGGTTAAAAAAATGGAATTTTGGGGGGAAAAGAATGTGGGAATTTGGGTAAAAAAATTTGGAAAATTGGGTTAAAGAAATGGGATTTTTGGGTAAAAAAAAGGGATTTTCTGGTTAAAAAAATGGAAATTTTGGCTGAAAAGAATGTGGGAATTTGGGTAAAAAAATGGGATTTTTTTGGGTAAAAAAGTTGGAGTTTTTGGGTTTAAAAATGGGATTTTTGGACTAAAAAAATGTGGAAATTTGATAATAAAAAATGAGATTTTTGGGTAAAAAAAATGGTGGGAATTTGGGTAAAAAAATTGAATTTTTCGGTTAAAAATTGGAATTATTTGGTCAAAAAAATGGGATTTTTGAGTCAAAAAAATGGGAATTTTGGGTGAAAAAATGTGGGAATTTGGGTTAAAAAATGGAATTTTTGGGTGAAAAAAATGGAATTTTGGGGTTTAAAAAATGGAATTTTGGGATGAAAAGAAGGTGGGGATTTGGATAAAAAAATGGAATTTTTGGGTCGAAAAAATGGGGTTTTTGGGTAAAATGGAATTTTTAAATGGAAAGGTTGTGGGAATTTGAGGTCTGAAAATGTGGAAATTTTGGTTGAAATTGCGGCAATTTGGGTAAAAATGGGAGAAAAATTTTGGGAAAAATACGGGGAAATTGAAAGGAAAAAAATTGGGTGCAAAATGTGGAAATTTGGGTCAAAACTGGGGAAATTCTGGTTAAATTTGGGAACATTTGGAGGAAAAAATTTGGGTGGAAAATGTGAAGATTTGGGTAAAAAAATTGGGAAAAAATATTTGGGAGATTTTGGGGAAAAAAAAAGGAATTTTTGGGTCAAAAATAGAATTTTGGGTAAAAAATATGTGGGAATTTGGGAGGAAATTTGCTGAAATTATGGAATTTGGGTAAAAATGGGAGAAAAATTTGGGTAAAATTGGGAAATTGGGAGGAAAAAATTTGGGTTCAAAATGTGGAAATTTGGGTCAAAATTGAGAATTTAGAGAAAAAAATTGGGTGCAAAATGTGAAGATTTGGGTCAAAAAATGTCAAAATTTCGGTTCAAAAAGTGGAAATTTAATAAAACCGAAAGGAAATTTGGGGAAAAATTGGGAGGCAGGGAGAATTGTGAGGAAATTTGGGTTGAAAAATTCAAATTTTTGGGTCCCAAAGAAATTCATGTCCCCAGAGTCCCAAACCTGCCCCACAGGGATTTTCTGCTCTCCCACTTATCCTGCCCCCATTCCTGCTCCCCACAGATTTCCTCTGCCCCACAGATTCTGACCCGGCCTCCTGCCCCCCATAGATTGAATCCATCCCTGCCCCACAGATTTTCTGCCCCACACATCTTCTGCCCCATAGATTTCTGACCCCATTTCTGCCCCACAGATTGACTCCATTTCCTGCCCCATAGATTTCCTGCCCCATGGATTTTGATCCCATTTCTGCCCCTTACAGATCCCAATTCCTGCCCCACACATTCCTGCACAGTCTCTGCCCCACAGATTTCTTCCTGCCCCATAGATTGACCCCATTCTACCCCACAGATTTTCCTGCCCCATAGATTCTGATCCCTGTTCCTGCCCCATAGATTCCTGATTCCATTTCTCCCCCACAGATTTTCCTGCCCCCACAGATTTTGGACCCCATTTCTGCCCCACAGATCCCAATTCCTGCCCCACACATTCCTGCCCCACAGATTTCCTGACCCTATTTCTGCCCCATAGATTTCCTGACCCCCATTTCCCTGCCCCACAGATTCTGATTCCATTTCTCCCCCACTGATTTTCCTGCCCCACAGATTTCCTGACCCCATTTCTGCCCCATAGATTTCTTTTCATTCCTGCCCCACAGATTTTTCCTGCCCCACAGATTTCCTGACCTTATTTCTGCCCCCATAGATTCTGTCCCCATTCCTGCCCCACACACATTGAATCCATTCCTGCCCCACATATTGGATCCATTCCTGCCCCACAGATTTTCCTGCCCCATAGACTGATCCCATTCCTGCCCCACACATTTTCTGCCCCACAGATTCTGACCCCATTTCTCCCCCACAGATTTCCTGCCCCACAGATTTCCTGGCTCAATTTCTGCCCCATAGATTGACCCCATCCCTGCCCCCACAGATTTTCCCTGCCCCACAGATTCTCTGCCCCACAGATTTCCTACCCCAGAATCTGACCCCATTCCTGCCCCATAGATTTTCCTGCCCCACGGATTTTCTGCCCCCACAGATTTTCTCTGACCCTATTCCTGCCCCATAGTTTGACCCCCATTTCCCTGCCCCACACATTCCTGCCCCACAGATTTCCTACCCCAGAATCTGACCCCCGTCTCCTGCCCCATTTTGTGCCCCACAGATTCTGATTCCATTCCTGCCCCCACAGATTTCACCCCTATTTCTGCCCCATAGATTGATCTCATTTCTTACCCACAGATTTTCCTGCCCCATAGGATTCCCTGACCCCATTTCTGCCCCCATAGATTCTGTCCCCATTCCTGCCCCACAGATTGAATCCATTCCTGCCCCATAGATTCCCTGACCCTTATTTCCTGCCCCACAGATTTTTCCTGCCCCATAGACTGATCCCATTCCCCTGCCCCACATTTTCTGCCCCACAGATTCTGACCCCCATTTCTCCCCACAGATTTTTCCTGCCCCACAGATTCTCTGCCCCACAGATTTCCTACCCCAGAATCTGACCCCATTCCTGCCCCATAGATTTTCCCTGCCCCACGGTGATTTTCTGCCCCCACAGATTTTTCTGACCCTCTTTCTGCCCCATAGATTCTGTCCCCATTCCCTGCCCCACACATTGAATCCATTTCGCCCCGGATATCCCTGTTCCTGCCCCACAGATTTTCCTGCGCAGATTCTCTGCCCTACAGATTTCCTGACCCCATTTCTGCCCCATAGATTTTCTGCCCCACACATTCCTGCCCCACAGATTTCTTGCCCCAAAAACTGACCCTGTTCCTGCCCCATTTTCTGCCCCACAGATTCTGATTCCATTCCTGCCTCACATTTCCTGACCCTATTTCTGCCCCATAGATTCTCTGCCCCATAGATTGACCCCATCCCTGCCCCACAGATTTTCCCTGCCCCACAGATTCTCTGCCCCATAGATTTCCTGACCCGATTCCTGCCCCCACAGATTCTCTGTCTCCACAGATTCCTACCCCCAAAACTGACCCCGCTCCTGCCCCCATTCTTTTGCCCCACAGATTCTGATTCCATTCCTGCCCCACAGATTTCCCTGACCCTATTTCTGCCCCAGAGATTCTCTGCCCCACAGATTGATCCCCATTTCCCTGCCCCCACAGATTTTCCTGCCCCACAGATTCTGTTCCCATTCCCTGCCCCACACATTGAATCCAGTCTTTGAGAGGAATTGTGGATGAAATTTGGAGAATTTTTAAGGGGTGAAATTTGGAAACTTTTGGGTGAAATTTGTGAGTTTGGGCAAAAGCTGAGGAAATCTTTGGGGGTGAAATTCAAGATTTTAATTTCTGGGTGAACTCGGGAACTTTTGGGAATCCCTTTGTGGGAGAATCATTGGGAATTTTAGTGAAATTTTGGAACCTTTTGGGGAAACTGTCACCTTTTGTGAAGCTTTTGGGCCAAATCTTGGGGTGAAATCAGAATTTTTGGGAATCCTTTTTGGGAATTTTGGGTGAAATTTTGGGGAATTTTGAGCGTAATTTTGAATCCCTCTTGGGGAATCTTTGGGTTAATTCCTGAGATCTGGGAAATCTCGTTTTGTGAAAACCTTTTGGGGTGAAGTTTTAGGTGAAATTTTGGAAATTTTTTGGAGAAATTCCTTGGGTGAAATTTGGGGAATCCCTGGATATGGGGATTTCTTGGGGTGAAATTGGGGTGAAATCAACCTTTCTATGAAATTTTGGGGTGAAATTTTGGGAATTTTTTGGGAATTTTTAGGAATTTCGGGTGAAATTTTTGGGAATTTTTGGGGAAGTTTTGGGAATTTTAGTGAAATTTGGGAGCCATAGAATTTTTGATTTTTGGGGAAGTTTTTGGGAATTTCGGTGAAATTTTTGGGATTTTGGGAATTTTGTGAAATTTGGGGATATTTTTGGTGAATTTTTGGGGATTTTGGGTGAATTTGGGGGATTTGGGGCCCGCCCCCGCCGCTGCCCAGGCCCCGCCCCCCCCGGAAGAAGCCACTGCCCTTTTCCTCCAGCCCCGCCTTTATTGGCCGCCGGTGACGTCATCCAGCAGCCGCCCAAGATGGCGGCGGCGTGGGCGGGTCCCAGCCAGCCACGCCCACCCTGGAAGCGCTTGGGGCTCCGGCCCCAAATCGCCTCGCAGCAGCTGAGCAGCGATTGGCCGAAGCGCTGGGGGCGGGGCCGCGGTGGAAGTGGACGCCAGAGCTGGAAACAGACGGAACATCACAAAACGCCCCAAAATTCCCCCAAAATTCTCCCAAAATTCCCCAAAATTCCCCAAATTTCTAAAATTCCCCCAAAATTTCCCTGAAAATCCACCAAAAATTCTCAAAATTCCCAAAACTCCCCTGAAATTCCAAATTTTCCCATTTTCCCCCAAAATTTTCTCTAGATTTTCCCTAAATTTCCCCAAAATTCTCAAAAATGTTCCCAAATTCCATCCTAAAAATTCCTCAAATTCTCCAAAAATTCTCTAAAATTCCCTAAATTTCCAAATTTTCCCACAATTCCCCAAATTCTCCCCCAAAAATTTCCCTAAATTCCACCTAAAAATTTCAGAATTTCCCCTAAATTTCCACGGGGTTTCCCCTAAATTCTCCCAAATTTCACTCAAGTTTTCCCTAAAATCCCCCAAAATTCCCAAAATATACTCCAAAAAATCCCCAAAATTTTCCACAATTCCTCCCAAAAATTCCCCCCAAAAATACCTAAAATTCCCCAAAATCTCAGTGTCACAAAATTTCCCCAAAAATTCCTCCCAGTACTTCCCCACAAATTCTTCCAAAAATCCCTCGAAATTCTCCTAAAATTCTCCCAATATTCCCCCAAATTTTCCTGCTTCCTTCAAAATTTTCCCAGGTCTCCTTTTCCCAAATTTCCCAAAAATTTTCCCACTAATTTTTCCCTCTAAAATCTCAAATTTTCAACTCCCAAATTTCCCAAAAATTTCCTCAATTCCACCCAAAAAGTCTCCTAAAATTTTCCTCCCAAATTTGTCCCCAAAATTCCCCAAAATTCCCCAAATTTTCCCAGTATTCTCCAAAATTTCCTCCCAAAATAATCTCCAAAGTTTCCAATTTTTTCCCCCAAATTTCTTCCCCAATTTTCACAAAAATTTTCCCCAAAATCCCAAAATCTCAGATTTTCAGCCTCCAAATTTACGAAAATTTCCCCAAAATACCCCCAAAAATTCCCCAAAAATTCCCAAATTGACCTAAAGTGTTTACAAATTTCCCCAAATTCTAAATTTACCCTATTTCCCAAAATTTTCCAGATTTTTCCCAAATTTCTGCATTTTCCCCACCTAAAATTCCCCAAAATTTTACCCAAAATCTCACCAAATTTCCCCAGTCTCCCTAAATTTTCCGAATTCTCCAAAATTCCAAATTTTTCCAATTTTTCTTAAATTTTCCAAAAATTCCCCAATAGTCCCCTCAAATTCTCGAAACCCCAAAATTTTACAGATTTTTCCAAAATTCCCAAAATTCTCCTCAAATTTTCTCCCCAAAATTTTCCAAACTTTTCCACCAAATCTCTCCCAGGTCTTCAAAATCTTTTCCCCACCTCAAAACTCTCAAATTTTCACCTCAAAATTTTTGTGGGTGGGGAGTTTTTGGGAACCTTTGCAGGAATTTTGGGATTTTTGTAGATTTTTTGTGAAATTTTGGGTGACGTTTTGGGTGAAATTTTGGGAATTCTTTTGTGATTTTTCGGGGATTTGTGGAATTTTTAAGTGAAGTTTTTGGATTTTTGACACTTTGGATTTTGTGAAATTTGGTAGGAAATCTGGGAAATTCTGGAAATTTCTGCAGTTAATTTTGAGTTGAGTTTGGATTTTGTGAATTTTTGTGAAATCTTTGGGGATTTTGGAGAATTTTTGGGTGAAATTTAGGAATTTTGGGGATTTTTGGGCAGTCCCTCAAATTTTGTTTAAGAAATGTGAATTCTTTGGAGGAAATTTTGGGATGTCTGGATGTGGAATTTTTGAGAGAATTTTGTGAATTTTTGGGAATTTTCTGAGCATTTTGAGTATAGGAATTTTTGATTGCTTGGGGTGAATTTGGGGGATTTGGGGTCACAAGCTGCCCAGGCCCTGCTGAAGAAGCAAGCACGCCTCTTTTCCTCCAGCTCCTGCCTTTTATTGGCCGACTGGTGGCGTCATCCAGCAGCTTCGCCCCAAAGATGGCGGCGTGGTAGCCCAGCCAGGCCACGCCCACCCAGGCAGTGCTGCGCCCGCCTCACACGGCAGCCCAGGCAGCTGATTGCTGAGCTGCCGGGGCCATGGGAAGTGACGTTTTCTGAGAGCGTGAAGCGAGACGGGAACAGCATTCAAACGCTCCCGGAAATTCCCAAAATTCTCCCAAAAATTCCCCTAAAATTTCCCAAAATTCCCTAAAATTCCCCAAAATTTTCCCAAAATTCTCCCCAATTTTCCCCAAAAATTCCCAAAATTCTCAAAAAATTCCCCAAAAATATTCCCCAAAAATCCCCTGAAATTTTCCCCAAAGTTCTTCCCAAAAATTCCTCCCCAAAAATTCCCCAAATTTTCCCTAAAAATTCCCCCAAATTCTCCCCAATTTCACCTAAATTTTCCCGAATTTTTTTCCCCAAAATCCCCCAAAATCTCAGATTTTCACCCCCAAATTCCCCCCCCAAATATTCCCCTAAAATTTCCCCAATTCCACCCAAAATCTCCAAATTTCCCCAATTTTGCCCCAAAATTCCCCAAAAATTCCCCCAAAAATTCCCCCAAAATTCCAAAATTCCCCAAATTTTCCCATTTTCCCCCAAATTTTCCAGATTTTTCCCAAAATTTTCCCTAATTTTCCCAAATTATCCCAAAAATCCCAAATTTCCCCAAAATCCACCAAAATTCCCCCAAAATCCTCCCAAAATCCCCAAATTTCCCCAAATTTCCCATAATTAACCCAAAATTTCAAATTACTCCCAAAAATTCCAGATATTAACCTAAAATTCTACCAAAATTTCCCCCAAAATTCCCCAATTCCCTGCTAAAATTCAATTTTTCCACCTCCCCAAAATTCCCCAAATTCCTCCCAAATTTCACCCCTAATTTCTCCTAAATTTTTTTCCCCTGTAACCAAAATTTCACCCTAAATTTCCCCACCTCACTTCAAAATTCCCCACCAAAATTTTCCCCTTAGGTACCTCCTCTCTTAAAATTCCCCTGAATCCTCCTCCTAAAAATCTCCAGGTCTCCAAAATCTTCAGTAAATCTCCCTCAAAATCTCCTTAGTCTCCCCTTCTGAAATTCCCCCAAAAATTCCCAAATTTTAGTTCTTTCACTTGGGCTCTGTAAAATCAAATTCCTCATAACTCTACAATCCCCCCAAAATCCCCCTGCACCCCAAAAATTTCCAAATTCTCCTGATAAATTTCAATTTTCCAATTTTCCCCAAATTTTCCAAAAAAATCTCCAAATCTTCTTAAATTCCTCAAAATCTCTTTAAATTCCCTAAAATCTCCCAAATTTCCCCAAAATTCCTGACCCCACCATTGAGGCGTCTAGGGTCACTTTAACCCACTGGGCAGGTGGGGAGGAGTCACAAAAAATGTGGGGTCAAATTTGGGGGACTTGGGGGAAACTTGGGAGATCTCGGCACCTAGATCAGGGATTCCTTGAAGATTTTCCTAGACTTTGAAGGAATTTTGGGGATCTTTTAGTGATTTTGGGGATCTTGGGGATTTTGGGATCTTTGGGATCTTTGGGACTCTTTCGAAAATTTTGTGATTTTGGGATTTTCAGGAAATTTTTTAGGATTTTGGGGAACTGTGGGGACTTTGTGATTCTTTTAATTTTTGTAAATTTGGGAATCTTTTGGGACTTTGGGGATTTTGGGGACTTTTGGGGACTTTTTGGGAATTTTTGGAGGAAATTTTTTTTTGGAGACTTTGTGGGGAATTTTCGGAATTTGGGAGAGATTTTGGGATTCTTTTGGGGAGTTTTTGGGGAATTTTAGAGGATTTTGGAAACTCTAAAAAATTTTGAGGCATTTTGGGGCTTTATTGCAGATTTTTGGTGATTTTTTGGAATTTTCCTATTTCCTTTAAGAAATTTTGAGATTTTGGGGGATTTTTGGAGACCTTTGGGATTCTTTTGGGATTTTAAGACTTTGGGATCTTTTTGGGTACCTTTGGGAGATCTTGGAGATTCCTTTGGGATTTTTGGATTTTGGGATTCCAGGGATTTTCTTAAGGATTTTGGGATTTTTAAGGACCTTTGGGGATTTTGGAAAATTTCAGATTCCTTTGGATGAAATTTCACATGTTTCTTTGGGGATTTTAAGAATCTTTTGGAGATTCCTTTTGGGGACATTCCTAGAATCCCTTTGGGATTTTGGAAAATCTTTGAAAATCTTTTGGGATTTTTAAGGATTCTTCATGGATTTTGGGATTCCTTTGGGGATTTTAAGGAATTTTTGGGAGACTTTGGAGATTCCCTTTGGGGGTTTTTTGGGATCTTGCAAAATCTCCCTTTGGGACTTTGGGATTGCTCAGGACTTTTGCATGACTTTGTGACTTTTGGGGATTTTTGGGATGGAAATCCTTTGGGACTTTGGATGAAATTCTGGAGAATCCTTTTGGGGAATCTTTAAGAATTTTTGGGAATTTTTGGGATTTTTAGATTTTGAAAATTCCCTTTTGGGATTTTGGGATTTTTGGGGATTTTGGGGATATTTTCGAGGATCTTGGAGGATTTTGGGGGATTTCTCATGAGTGCCTTGGGGATCTTTGAGATTTTGGGATTTTAAAAAGTTTCTGGGGATTTTGGAGATTTTGAAGAATTTTGGGATTCTCTTTAGGATTTTTGTTTTTATTTTTGGGGATTTTAAAGAAACTTTTAGATACTTTTGAAATTCTTTTGGGATTTTTGGGGTTTTGGGGATGTTTGGGGATTTTTTTAGATTTTTCAGGAATTTTTCTAATAAATTTTTCATAATTTCTCCCCAAAATTTTCCCCAAAAATTTCAGGAATTTTAATTAATTTTTCACGAATTTTCCCCAAAATCCCCCAAATTTTCAGGAATTTTCATTAATTTTCCCACATAATTTCCAAACTCCCCAAATTTTCAGGAATTTTTCATTAATTTTCACCAATTTCCCCCAAATTTCAAATTTTCATTAAAATTTTTCATCAATTTTTTTCATACCCTTTTTCCCCCACTTTCCCAAAAATTTCCCAAATTTTCGGTGGAAGCCATTAATTTTTTTATGAATTTTCCCCCAACTCTTTCAAATCTTTTCAGGAATTTTTCTTATGGAATTTTCCCCCACTTTTTTCCCCAAATTTCCCCAAATCAATAATACGTAACTGTTACATACCA